>JAJOZX010001961.1:192500-237500 GCA_023014485.1 Bathynomus jamesi | reverse complement strand
ACTTAAAGATTACATTAATGCCAATTGCTTTAAGTACAGTTGGAAGGTAGGCTAAGGATATTTTTACGCTGAAATTCCTTTACAATTACATTATTATAATACCTATTCTTGGCTTTCTTAAGACAGTTATCTAAAAATGAAATAGGATAACATAATTTAGTACCAATATTCATGATATTGCATAACTCAGAATCTAAAAATTCAGGACTGACAACTCTCAATGCTCGAAGAAACATAGCAGAGAAGATAGAGGATTTAATCGAAGGATGATTGTCAGAATAAAAATGCACAAAAGAGTTATTATTAGCGTATATATATAATGTGTATATGTATATATACTGTATATATATGTGTATATGTGTGTATATATATATGTGTGTATATTAGTGATGTAGGTCACATCCGCACTTTGGACTGCGGATGTCGTGCGGATGTGGACCGTTGAGATAAAACGTCATTAATAAGCGGAAATTACCAAATTCTACTATAATAATAGAACTAGTTCATTGTGCGCAAAAGTGATGCAAGCGACAAGACGAGAGGCTGTTCTTGTATGAAGTTACTCTCTTGCAACCTACTTAGATCCACGTTACAAAGCTAAGTTATTTTCACCTAGTACATTAGAACGAGTTAAATCATCACTTGGCAAAGCAGTTGAAGAGCTTCAATCTCTTGAATCTGTCGCTTCGCCACCCACCAAAAGAATAAAAGTTTCAGTGACAGAACCAGTGATGTAGGTCTCGAGATCGGTCTCGATCTCGAGACCCAATTTGCAGATCTCGATCTCGATCTCGGTCTCCGCTATTTAGATCTCGGTCTCGACAGACGCGGTCTCGGTTTTTCTCCCCGAGACCTCTCGAGACCGTAATGAAAAATACATGTTATTGGCATACTCATGTGGCTTGGTTGAACAGACACAATTCAGAATGTTTATGAAAGTTTGTAAAAGTAAGGGACTCTAGGTATTCGCTAATCAGTCACCCTGTTTTTTTTAGGTTAGCGCTACAAAAATATCATGTTTAATATGTGTTAAAAATGTATAAATTTCTAAATTTTTTTCATAATTTTATTTTCATAATTTTTTCATTATCTGGTCCAATGAAAGACTGTCTGAAGTCATAGAATGGCAAAGAGACTCTCCAAAAGTTAACGTGTGGCTTGGAATGACCAAATACAAAATTTATGGTGCTCCATCTTGTTGAAACAACATTATCAAGAATGCCATCATCAAGAAGCTGTGGTTCGAGAAACTGCTGAAGCATATCAAGGTAGACGGTACCTGTTACAGTTGCCTCCGCAAAGAAGAATGGGCCATAAATTTTGGATTTGGTCATTCCAAGCCACACGTTAACTTTTGGAGTCTCTTTGCCATTCTATGACATCAGACGGTCTTTCATTGGACCAGATAATGAAAAAATTATGAAAATAAAATTATGAAAAAAATTTAGAAATTTATACATTTTTAACACATATTAAACATGATAAACATAAATAAAAGTGTGTTTTTAAAAAATTTGTCCGATTTCATTGAAATAGATAGTTAATTCTGGGACACCCTGTATACGTTAAACACAACAAATCTCGAATATATCCTAAAAAATAACGAAAATGTAGACATCCGCATCCGCGGATGTTGAAATCAAACATCCGCATCCGCGGATGTGAAAAAAATACATCCGCTACATCACTAGTGTATATGTATATGTGTATATATGTATATATATATGTGTGTGTGTATATATATATATATATATATATATATATATATATATATATATATGTGTGTGTGTGTGTGTATATATATATATATATATATATATATATATATATATATATATATATCGTAAAGAACGACGCTTGTATAGGAGATATTCCGCGCAAGACGAGAGAGAGAAAACGGAACAAATGAAAAAATGAGGTAACCACCTGGGAATCGAACCCGGGATCTTCCGATTGCCGGTCAGACGCGATACCATTACACCATGGACCTCACCCTTCCAAATGCCGTAATTCTTCTACATACTCGCAGAAACCAATGCCCCAAGGGGCACCTCCCGCATGCCGTAACATTATATACATTCAACTGCAAAGAACACGCAGTATAAATAACGTAAAGAACGACGCTTGTATAGGAGATATTCCGCGCAAGACGAGAGAGAGAAAACGGAACAAATGAAAAAATGAGGTAACCACCTGGGAATCGAACCCGGGATCTTCCGATTGCCGGTCAGACGCGATACCATTACACCATGGACCTCACCCTTCCAAATGCCGTAATTCTTCTACATACTCGCAGAAACCAATGCCCCAAGGGGGCACCTCCCGCATGCCGTAACATTATATACATTCAACTGCAAAGAACACGCAGTATAAATAACGTAATAACAAGCGTCGTTCTTTACGTTATTTATACTGCGTGTTCTTTGCAGTTGAATGTATATAATGTTACGGCATGCGGGAGGTGCCCCCTTGGGGCATTGGTTTCTGCGAGTATGTAGAAGAATTACGGCATTTGGAAGGGTGAGGTCCATGGTGTAATAGTATCGCGTCTGACCGGCAATCGGAAGATCCCGGGTTCGATTCCCAGGTGGTTACCTCATTTTTTCATTTGTTCCGTTTTCTCTCTCTCGTCTTGCGCGGAATATCTCCTATACAAGCGTCGTTCTTTACGTTATTTATACTGCGTGTTCTTTGCAGTTGAATATATATATATATTATATATATATATATATCTCACATCCTTGTGGAATGCCCCACCCTGTCGTCAGTACGTCGTCGCGCCTTCCCGTGCCTTTCTGATTTCCCCCTCCCCGAACGTTTACGCCTTATGCTCGCTGAGAGCCCTCCCTTCTCGCTTGACCGTCTTTTCCTCTTCCTCTCCCAATCTCGCATCCTATCTGAGCTTTAGGTGACTTCTCACCTGTAGTCCGCTGTTCTCCCTTTTCTAGTGCCTTTTCTCCGTCTCCGTTTCTCTTTCTCGTATTCCGCCTCGCCATGATATCCGCTACCATATAGCGGGAAGTGGCGGTAAACGCCCCAATACAAAAAAAAAAATATATATATATATATACACGGTGAACCAAAAGTAGGTGGACAGTAGGTTGAATACGGTTTGTGTTATATTATATTATAACTATGGTGTTTGTGTTATATTATATTAAATATTATAACTAAATTTATTTAAATTTTATTTTGTATTATAGTATACAAAAAAATTAAATATGTATTCTCAAAATAAACGTTATCATTTACTGTCCACCTACATTTGGTTCACCCTATATCCAGAGAAATGGGACCCAAAAGAAACCCCTGTAACTCTTAAAGTATAAGTCCTTTTATAAAATCATACGCATCATTCGAAAGAGGATAGTTACAAGTTTGTACAGGATTGTATAGGTTTTGACAATACAAGACAAGATAAGATACAAAACAAAATAAAAGTGTTAGTTAAAACTAACCCTTCAAGATGACTGCATGGACTGTGGAACAGCTGCGTTTCATAACTGAGCAATATTATGAGCATGGAAGAAGTGTAGTTTCAGCTCTTAGAAGGTGATTTTGACATCTGAAAATTTGTCTTGAAAGATCTTTGAGCTGAAACTACACTTCTTCCATGCTCATAATATTGCTCAGTTTTGAAACGCAGCTGTTCCACAGTCCATGCAGTCATCTTGAAGGGTTAGTTTTAACTAACACTTTTATTTTGTTTTGTATCTTATCTTGTCTTGTATTGTCAAAACCTATACAATCCTGTACAAACTTGTAACTATCCTCTTTCGAATGATGCGTATGGTTTTATAAAAGGACTTATACTTTAAGAGTTACAGGGGTTTCTTTTGGGTCCCATTTCTCTGGATCACCCTTTTATATATGTGTGTATATGTATATATATGTGTATATGTATATATGTATATATATGTATATAAGCACACCGGACAAAAAATTAGTCACCCCTAATAGCACTGATAGTAGGAAGTTCAAGGTCACACAGAGGGCGCTGATGTAGCATTGGCAAGTGACAAGTAGCGGTGACGTAGCACACAGGATCAGATCTGTTTCGTGAGGTGGTGAAGAACAAAGTGTGTGTTGGATATAGTCTGCAAAATGGGTCGTGAGGCAGACGTTACTCAGTGGCAAAAAGGAGCCATCGTGTTTGGCAGAGCCCACGGACACAAAATGTCTGAAGTAGCCCAATTTGTTGGTGTGTCAACGCGTACTGTCCAGCGAGTTTACAAAGAGTGGTGTAGTTCGCAATCAACTGACAATCGACGGCGTAACTGTGGCCGGATAACAATTCTCGACAATAGGGGCCGCCGCCATGTTTCTCGTCTAGTAACTGCAAATCGTTTTCAAACCAGAGAACAATTGCTCCAAGAAACCAATGAGGTTCTCCAGCGACCAATTTCCGAACGGACATTGCGACGAGAACTGCATGCGATGGACATCTGGAGCAGGGTACCACGGAAGAGGCCGCTGTTAACAGCAAGTCACAAATTGGCACGTTATAAATGGGCTCAGAGGCACAAAAACTGGACTGCGGCAGATTGGAAACGTGTAATTTGGTCCGATAAATCCCGTTTTTGTTTGTTCTCCAATGATGGGAGGCGACGATTACATCGCAGGTCCAATGAAGCCTTTAATCCTGAATGCGTCGAAGGTGTTGTTCAGGCTGGAAACAGAAAGTGAAGCGCAGGAATAGACACCCACGGACTCTGGCGGAACTTCGGGACCGGCTGATGAACGAGTGGCAGCAAATCGATGTTCAGTACATGCGCAACCTCATAGAGTCTCTGCCTCGCCGGATTCGTGCGGTTATCAAGGCCAGAGGCGCCGTCACACGTTATTAGGTACATTCTGAGAGGGGTGACTAATTTTTTGTCCGGTGTGCTTATATATGTATATAAGTCTTATATATGTATATGTATTTATTCAACGAAAAACAACACGGATTCCGATCAGGAAGATCATGCTTATCACAATTTATAGAGCATTATAACAATATCCTAGATGCACTTCAAGGCAATGAAAACTCTGTCATATACACGGATTTTGCTAAAGTTTTCGGCAAATGCGATCATGATATAATGACTAGAGTTGCACCGATGTATCGGTATCGGCCGTATCGGCCACTTTTCACAAAGTATCGGTATCGGCCGATACTGTTCTGAAAACCGATACCGATACTTTGAATTACTGTTTTTTGAAGAAATTATCTTATTTTATATAAAATTAAATTTTTTTATTATTATACATTAATATCTTATTTAGTTGTTTAATATATATTTTATCAAAATTAGCAATGTTTACATTTACTAACAAAACAAAAAATCATAAAATGTAACTATAGGCCCCTATACAAGATTACAAATATTCAATACAGTATCATATAAATATACAATTTCAAATTACAGTAATAGTTTTCAGTAAAAATGAAAGTTTTGTAAAGTTGTTCATAGATGGCACCACGCGGCATGCATAATCATAATAAACCATTCAGTTGCTTGAATCTTTTTTTTTTTTTTTTTTTTTTTTTTTTTTTTTTTTTTTACAGAAATTATAAATTTATATTATTATTACATTGTTGTTTATACAGAACTTATAAACCGAAAAACGAATGAAAAAAGCCGATTAGGAAATAATCCAGAGACCATTGAGAAATTTGCACCTAGGTTAGATACCGTTCTCCCGACACTGGAAGGGCATTTTATTACATGGTCCGCTTATAAGTACATTCCCACAAATTAAAACTATCTTCTTGTTCTATACATACAGATTCTAATATTTTGACATAATTACTGCATTGATTATTGCATTTACATTTTTTTAACATTTATTATTATTACCTTTACCCTAATTATTAAATTTATAATATTACCTTTATTATTACATCTGTTGCATTTATACTTATTTCCACATTTATTACTTCCATTATTACATTTACTAAAAGCGAGTAAGGAAACAATCCAATCCAGAGACATTTAAGAAATTCACACTTAGGTTCGAACACGTTCCCACGACTCCGTAAGGGATTTTTTGACCAAGAATCTCATTAAAGGGTCTAACTTATAAGTACCTTCGCACAAATTAAAATTATCTACCTTTTCTATACACACGGATTCTATTATTTTTCTTTTGACATAATTATTACATTTATAAAGTACCTTACTTGATTCCCAATCTATAGCATGATTATTTTGGCTGGCGTGATAAAAAATGGCATTATTAGTATTACAACTTCTGAAGGCATATTTGTGTTCTTTAATACGGGTTTCAATATTTCTTCCAGTTTCTCCCACGTATACTAAATCACAACTTTTACAGGGAATGCTGTAGACACAGGCTTGTTCCTCTTTTGCAACGTTATTCCTAACCAATTTACTTTTCACGGTAGACGAATATTTGAACGCCAAAGCAAACTTAAAATCTTTCGTCAACGGTTTTACCCTTTCTAAGCCGGCAATGTAAGGCAAACTCACATATTGTTTTTGGCTAACTGAAGGTTCCCGAGGGGCATAAAAAGATTTTCTGGCTTTAAAATACGCCTTTCTGATAAACCACTCGGGATATTTTAAATCCTTAAAATGTTCCAAATCTTTGAATTTTCCGGGTCCAGCAAATGTGGGCTACAAATCCTGAGTGCTCTTAGAAACATGGAAGAAATAATTGAGCTTTTAACCCCTTCATCATGATATGAAAAATAATGAATGTACGAATTACAATGAGTAGGTTTTCTATAGATCGTGAAATTGGGCTGTTTTTCCCTCTTGTTTTGGTTCATTCGTGTTTCTGTATCCACCCGAGGAGGATGCCAGTGGGCGTCGAAACTGTCGTGGAAATAAACTCTGTCTATTAGAGTGGGTTTTTATTTTCATATTCAAATATATATATTGATAAAATAAAAAATATTTCTGGTAAATAAATTTACAATTCTTATGTATTAATAATGGTATAGGGCCCAAGTAAGCTAGACCATCCTACAGTGATAGCAGTACTTTTACTGTATGTACCCAAATATACCAGTGTATGATAATATAGTTTACAGTAATAAGTTATAACATTATCATCTTTGTATTAATTTAATTTAAAATATTTTTATACAACATTAAATTTACATCTAACTTTATTAGTAATGGCTTTAGGGCCAAGGCCCTAAGTTCGGATTGGGAAAGGCATTTTAAGTTAATTGAGATATTATATCATTTACTTGAACTTTTATTAATAATCAATTTTAAAACTATTAATTAAAAAGTATCGGTATCGGTACTTTTTTGTAGTATTGGTATCGGTGCAACTCTAATAATGACACATAAAATGAAACGTATGGGAATAACAGGCAAAGTAGGAAAATGGATCTAAAACTTGCTCAGAAATCGACTACAGGTGGTCATAATTCAAGGTATATCATCATCAGAATCAGAAGTACGCAGGTCAGTATCACAAGGTACAGTACTGGCCCCACTCCTGTTCATTATCATGCAAACAGACATAGACAGTGGAGTAAACAGCAATAGTATAACAACAACATTTGGGGACGATACAAAGATCAGCAGAAAAATCAGCGATGCAAACGAAGTAGAGGCCTTGCAGAAAGAAACAAAATATACAAATGTTCAGTAGACAATAATATGACATTTAACAGCGAGAAATTTCAGCTCTTGAGATATGGTAGAAATATGGTCGACTTGTGGGTGATAATGACCAATGATGCCAAATTCGAGACACAAAATCAGACTGCAATAAACAAAGCAGAGAGTCTCGGGACAGGTATTAAGAACGTTCAAAAGGAGGGAAGACAGTAATGATTCCCCTGCTGAGAACACGGATCACACCAAAACTTGAATACTGCTCAGTTTTGACGTCTCCATATAAAAAGGAAGAAATTAATAAACGAAGAAACGCAGACACATTTCACAGCCAAGATTGATGGCTGCAAAAAACTCAACTACTGGGAAAGACTACGTAAACTTAACCTGTACTCCCTGCAAAGAAGAAGAGAGGTATACCATAATCTACATACGGAAAATTATCGAGAAACTGGTACCAAACAAACAAAACCCAATTACCGTCCGGACAACGCTGGAAAATAGGAAAGGCAGAATGTGTAGTGTTCCCAAATTAAAGGTCCGCAAGGGACCTCCTCAACTCTGAAGGAAAATGGCTTGGTTGTCAGGGGGGCCAAGAATTTTCAACCAGCTTCCAAAGGACCTCAAACATTACAGGGGTCAAAGTTGAAGTCTTCAAGAGAAGACTAGACTAGGACGGTACCAGATGAGCCGGGTATACCTGGCTCTCTACGATGGAGAGCGCAAGAGAGCAACTCGCTCCTCCAAGGAAGGATTAGAGGCGGGGCCACCAGCTTGACCTTGTGTGAAGAAAGACCGACGCACGTAACTCAAACAAGGGTAACAAGGTGTATATATATATATAATATATATATATATTGTATAATATATATATATATAATATATATATATAATATATATATATATCTATATATATATAAAACCAAAGGTGTATGTATATATACTCTCATTTGAAATCATTATAAAAAACTATAGTTGGTTCTTACACCTAAATACATTTGAATAAAAGAGGGAAAAAGAGTAGGGTGTTTCATAGCTTGTAGAAATTCGTCGTGCTTTCAAGTCGATTCGTTTGAGCTTCTAATTTTAGAATCTGCTTTGACCTTTGCCGTTAAAGAGGAGGTTAAAATAATTCAAATTAGTATTTTATTTTTAGCAAAGACGAAGCTTCATTGCAGAAACTCGTAAATTAATGTGCAGTATTTGCTGATACTTTAATAAGTTCGTCACCATAGTTTTTGTCGTACGAGTTTTCCTGTGCCAGAAGAGGGAAAACTAACCCCCACATCATTATCGGTTCCCCCACCCTGCCTTCTTGTTCTAGATATAAGCTTCATTCTCTTTCTGCAAAATTTATGGTCGATCTCGACTCACGAAAAAACTCTTATCTCCCGTCCATACCATTCGGATCAACGAGGCGAGTCTTGCCAAATTGATGACTTAAATGTCATGATGCACGTGCCTTTACATATTTTCAGTGGTTGAACTCTGATTATTTTTTACGTCACGATTGGTTTTTTGGACAGCTGTCAAAAAGATTTTGTTCTCGGCGAAGTTGTGAAGTTTTCTTGATTTTGTGTAACCGTTGTCAGTCGCGTGGAAGTCGATATTATTGTTCCTTTTCTGGTCTCTAGACAATTTTCTAGATATTACCATGACCATCATCATATATTATATTTGGACAACACGAAGTCACTCGGGCCTGTGGAAGTTATCCAAGGCAGCTTGGGTCATCCACAATCGCATTTTATCATGGAATTTTGTAAAAATACTTGAGCATTTTCAAAAAAAATACTGAATAATCTATATTTATGTATGCCAGTGCCCGTAGCTTAGGCTTCGTTGGGTAACGCCGTTTTCCTATAAGGGAAATGAAGAGGCCGAGACCTGGAGTTTGATTCCCGATAATGCTTGTAACGATGATAATCCAGCAGCAAGCATTAGTTTGGCCAGAGCCTCTGTGCCAGTTTTGGTCGTCCTGACTGGTTAATTTACCTCTACTGAGGTAGGTCCGGAATATTATTGGTGAATTAAGTAATAACATTCATGTACTTATATTGAAGCTTGTTAAAGATATCTGTAATTTTAGCCAAAATTATCAAAGTATTTCTGAAGGAATGTTCCCATCAATGCTAAAAATTAGTTGTATAACAACACCTTTTTAAGGGGGGGGGGATCCCTAACGCAACTAATTGCAGGCCGGTGTGTTCATTTTCTCTTGTTTAGCAAATTTTTTTTTAAAGTTATAGAAAGTAGAATGTAGCTATATGTAGAATCCTACAATTTATTATCTTCAAATCAATATGGCTTCCGTAATAATAAAACAACGGAAATGGCTATTTTAAATTTTATGGAAAATGCAAATATGCTAAAGGTAACAAAGAAATAATATAAATATTTGTGAATTTGAGTAATAGACCGTAGTAATATTTTACTTAAATTATATTGTTACGTCTTTAGAGGAGAAATCAGTGATTGGTTTTAAAGTTATTTGTCCAATAGATATCATTTTCTCTCGGTAAATAAGGTTTACTCGACTAAAATGTTTGTCAAGCATGGTCAAGGCCGGATTAAGGGTTTCGTAGGCCCTGGGCAATTTTCTATCGTAGGCCCCTAAATTTGCCGATGCGCCGTCTATTTATGTGCCTTATTTTAATTTCGACCCAAATTGTTCCCTCGTGAATGTGCTTGTTCTCTTCGCACTACAGCTAACTAAATTAATTATAAAACAATATAACATCGCGCCAGCTGAGTTACGGGCTGAGAGGCTACGAAGTAAGTAGCTCCATAATTTGAGGTTAGTCTGACTGTTTTATTACGGTTTTTGCACGTTATATCTAACAAATATATTCGGTTATTCATGGTGTACCACAGGGCTTAGTCTTGGATTCATTGTTATTTTTATTTATGAATGACCTTCCACGCTCATCCGAGATGCTTAACTTCATAATGTTTGCAGATGATACAACTCTCTCTTTTTCTCGCAAAGATGTTAATTCAGCTAAGAATATATTTAAATCAGAATGTATCAGTGGAATGAAATGGTTGACCACCAATAAACCCTTCCTAAATACCAGTAAAACGAATTTCATAATATTTACTAATAAACTAAATTTATTGCGTATCTTGATAAACTAAATGATGATGAAATCGCTGTGTGTGGTGTACTGTAACAAAATTTCTTGGTGACCTTCTTGCATGACCTTTGCCGTTTCGATGAGGTTAAATGATTCCCAAAACACGCATCTCTATGATTAAATGATGTCCATGCATCTCCAAGCTCCGTATTTACACTTGATATTGATCTAGAATGCTATTTTCGCACTTTCACCTTCTATTTAGTGAATAATGTTATTTTCCTTAATAGAACTGAACTTCATTGTAGAAGCACAAATAACTGATACAGGCTCTTAAACGTACAGTCGATGAGATATGAATACGAGTACGTTTGCAGTTTTTATTATATATATAATATTATAATATATATATATATTAGGGTGTCTCTTATTTCGAAGTGTTGATTGTTTTAGGTTGCGCCCTCTCAACAGTTCCATTGGTTGAAAAAACATCACACATAAAATTTCTTTGGATGGAACAATTTTTAGAGGTCGCCCCCGCTTATTAAATTTCATAAAATGTAGCTATTATTATGCAATTAATATTTGAAATTACTAGCAGTTGTCAAGTATACTAAACATATGTTTTAATTAATTAATCATCATATTTATGATGAATTCAATTAAATGAATATATTAGAGATAATTGTCAAGTTTGTAGCTGAAAATATTGCTTGATAAGACAGATCAACCTGTTTAAACATGTCATGCTAAAGAACTTAAGGAGCATTTCCATGGAGAATGTTCTATGACAGTCCACTGGGATGGCAGATGATGGAGGACCTCACCTCGCACAAGCACATTGATCGTCTCCCAGTACTTGTGTCAGGACCTGGTGTTGAACAGCTGCTTGGTGTCCCCAAAATCCCAAACTCAACTGGAGAAGCACAAGCTGAAGCCGTCTTTAACTGCCTGAATGAATGGGGAATTACAGAGAGAGTAAAAGCAATTTGTTTCGATACAACAGATTCAAACACGGGTCAATATAGTGGAGCCTGTGCTCTCATCGAAGCAAAATTGGGACATGATGTTTGTACTTGCCTTGTAGACACCATGTTTTAGATTTATTGTTGGAAGCTGCATTTGAAGCAACATTGGGATCTACATCAACTGGTCCAGAGATATTGATCTTTAAGCGTTTTCGTGACAATTGGACTTCTGTTGATCAAAGCCAGTTCCAAACAGGTGAGACAGACACGATTACTAAAGAAGCAATTATCCAGTCTAAAATGAACTAATTCAGTTTGCTAGATCCCAGGCACCTATGCTACGGGATGACTATCAGAACTTTTGGATCTGTCCATCATCTTTCTTGAAGGTGTCCCCAATAAAGGCATCAAGTTCGTGCACCAGGTGCCATGCATCGAGCTCGCTGGATGTCCAAAGCGCTCTATTCTATCAAGATGTGGCTTTTTCGAAACCAGTTCAAGATGACTAAGACTGAAGAACGAGGAATCGAGATCTTTCCTTTTTCTGTTCTCATCTATATGAAGGCTTGGACAACATCCTCACTCCCTATTGAAACCCCATTTAATGATGGCTCCTTATGAGGTCATTGATTAATTATCCTAACAAAAAGATTTCTGATGCAACTAAAAAAAAGCTCTCTAACCACTTATGGTACCTGTCTGAAGAAGCAGTTGGTCTTGCTTTCTTTGATGAGCGAATTACTACAGATGTAAAGAAACGCATGGTAAAGGCATTAGAAGATGAGTCCACTGATAGACCACCAAGCGTCCTCGGATTCCTGAATCGACCTCCTGCTCTGGTGAAGGACTACACCAACTTGTTACAAGAAATACTAGAGAATTCTTTACTAAGCTGAATTTGCCAGAAGGATTTCTGAACAAGGCACCCAGCACTTGGACATCCAACTGTGAATATTTAAGGGCCAGAGCTATTGTTGCAGCTCTATCTGTTGTAAATGACCGGGCAGAACGTGCAGTAGCTTTAGTTCAAGAGCTGAATAAGAAATGACAGTGGGGGAAGAGCAGCTCCAGTTCCTGCTCCAAATTGTTGCAAAACACCGCCAGAGTCACCCAGTTCCATCAAAACTGTTCTTCTCAAAAAATAACCATCAATGAGGTCGCACCTTAAAATACACCATATTGTATAATCATTGTATATTAAATAAATGTTGTATAAGGAAATAATGCTAATTAAAGTAATTAAAGTATGTAAATAGCACTGGCATTTTGAATTTATCTCTATATAATAAACTAATGTTTTTTTTTTTTAGCAATGCTTCATTGCTGATTGTATATAAAAAAGAGCCAGGAAGGATTTTGGATAGGAGAAAAAAGGATTGGGATAAAGAAGGATTGAGGACCAAAGGATGGATTAATGGATTATAACAACATCAAGGATAGGTTAGAAAAGGATCAATGATAAATAAGAAGGCCTATACTTATAAAAACGAATCAAACTAAAAAAAAAGAAGAAAGGAATTATGTGTTAATGAGCATAATCATATGTCAGGAGCTATTATGCCATGGTCACCATTTTTATAGCCGGGGCGACCCCTAAATATGAGCCAATTTGTGTCAAACTTTCAAGTTTTAGTTTTTATGCTAAATGGAACTATTTTAGGGGGCGCAGATAAAATACTTCAACATTCAATTTTTTACTACCCAATAAGAGACACCCTAAAATATATATATATATGGGAATGAACTCAGAATGGTCCCCTGAGTTTTTTATGATACACACAGACCGTGCATGGAACAAGGAACTCTTCTGGGATAATTAAATCCACTATAGTACGAATAAGTAATGGTAAATGACAAATACCATAGTTTTTCTTTTTCATGCTGCTAGCCCGACGTGGGCAACGGGTCACTCACAAAGAGGTCCCATAAATATAGCTTCCCTCACCAGCTATCTGCAAAGCAGACAGGATCCAGCTTTGGGACATGGATCTAGGTTTAAAGCAGCCTAGCCCTGCTACATTTAGAACCTCAATATAAGCAAAGGACTCGCTGCCTTCACGTCAGATTGAATACATCAAAGAAAAAAGGGGTAAACTATTATATTTTTAGCCAAAAACCAAAACTTAAACCTCAACTGGCAGAATTGAGCGTCCACTTTTCAAGGCACATAACATGTCCGTTTCAAGATGGAATGAACTCAGAATGGTCCCCTGAGTTTTTTATGATACACACAGACCGTGCATGGAACAAGGAACTCTTCTGGGATAATTAAATCCACTATAGTCCGAATAAGTAATGGTAAATGACAAAATACCATAGTTTTTCTTTTTCATGATGCTAGCCCGACGTGGGGCAACGGGTCACTCGCAAGAGGTCCCATAAATATAGCTTCCCTCACCAGCTATCTGCAAAGCAGACAGGATCCAGCTTTGGGGACATGGATCTAGCATCATGAAAAAGAAAAACTATGGTATTTGTCATTTACTATTACTTATTCGGACTATAGTGGATTTAATTATCCCAGAAGAGTTCCTTGTCATGCACGGTCTGTGTGTATCATATATATATATATATATATGCTCAGTGGCGGTCCTAGCTTACATGACGCCTGGGCGAACCTCACCTTCAGCGCCCCCCCCCCCCCCCCCCCCCCCTGTTCGCCAACACATACACATTCGAATCCCCCAAAATAAAGGACAGACATAACTCTTTCACAAAATAACTTTTTATTGGACTAATTGTTGAACTTCAGAACCAAAACAAAGACTCAAATTTCTGAATTTACAAATCCTTCATCACGTAAATAGAATAACTCGCTTAAGAGAATGTAATTATGATACTATGAACAGGAAAAATACAAATTAAATTGCACAACTGCCATAAATAAACTATTTTTATTTATTTCTTATTTATTTATTCTTATTTTTATTTTTATTTTTTTGCAGGCGCTCATGCCGCCCCTCCACAAATGCCGCCCTGTGCGGCTGCCCATATTGCCCATATGAGGAAACCGCCACTGTATATGCTATTCGTAACAGAGAGGAGGCTTTCGGAAGGTACCGTTGCCATCCAATTCCTGTCTCTGTTTATATTTCCTCCTGGAATCATGCAAAATCTGTTCTTCTACTCGCCAAAAGTTCCTTCATCAGACAAAAATGTGAAAACCTATCCAATTCTAATTCTTTTCGCTCTTTCTTGCATCAAGCCAAGAACCTCTCCAACAACTTTACTTCTTTCCCTCTCCTTTTCCATTCCGACGGCGCAGTTGCCGTCTATTCTCCCAATAAAGCTGAACTCTTCGCTCACACTTTCACCTCCTACTCAGACCTGGATGATTCCACTGCTGTTCCTCCATTTCCTCCCTCTGACTTAATTATGTCTGAAATTAGAATCTCCTCCAAAGATGTTCTTTCTGCCTTATCTGGGCTAAACCCTAGGAAGGCGTACGGTCCTGATGGTGTCCCTCCTCCTGTTCTCAAAAACTGTGCTTCTGTGCTGTGCTGTGCTGACAATCCTACCTGGGCAAGCGCTTTCGTCTTTGTCTTTCATCTGGTACTTTTCCTTCCTGCTGGAAGTTCGCTTTCATTCAACCTGTCCGAAAGAAGGGTGACGCTCTCAACCCTTCAAATATCGTTCAGTTGCTTTGATTTCTTGCCTTTCTTAAATTTTTGAATCTACCCTCAAAAAGAAAATTCTTAAACCTCTCTTCTCACAATCTTCTTTTCGGGATTTCGGTGAAGCCTTTGCTAGTGCGCTAGACACATGAAAAACTTTTGAGTCTGACACAAACCTTTAGTTTCCAAACTGCTCTCTTTCAGTTTCTAGTGTTCTATATGTGTCTTTATCTCTGATTTCCTTTCTGGCCGATCTATAGCTGCAGTTGTAGATGGCCACTGTTCTTCTCCTAAAGCTATTAATAGTGATGTTCTTCAGGGCTCTGTCTTGTCACCTAGTCTTTTCCTTTTATTCATCAATAATCCAGGGCTGTGGAGTCGGAGTCGGAAGCAATTTTGGTGGTGCTGGAGTCGGAGTCGGTAAAAATGTACCGACTCCGACTCCGACCTCAATATAAATTTTAATAAAATATGTTTTTGTGTGTGATATCACTGGCAGCTATGGTGGTTAACCACTTAAAATAAACACAATGTTTTCCATTTCAGACACTAATGCCATTAATTCTTTTTCTTTTAGATAATATTTTTTATTTTTTATGCTTATTTAATTTCGAGTTCTTTCTAAATTTCATAAGTTTTTAACTTTCAAGTCTAAAACCCCTTTCACAATGGCAAAGACACTTCCAACAAAGTCTGCAGTTTTTTAATATTTTACAATAACCACAGATGGGAAACATTTCGTGTGTCAGTGTATGATAGAAGATGATGATGATGAAAAATTATGTGAAGCAAAAATCAGTGGTTTTACTGGCTCTGATAAAAATGCACCAACCAGAGCATCAAATTTGAAAAGACATTTGCAGTGTTTCCATCCCAAAATTTTAGAAGTTGTCATTGAGAAAGATAGTAATAAAAACCTTCCAACTACAGTCGAACTTCGATTAAGCAAGTTTTTGGGACCAAGAAAAAATTTGCTTATAGGGGATAATTTGCTTATATAGAATACGTCCAGAATATATGCACGCACACCATATAGTACAACAGGTTATTGAAAGATAAAAAGATCTACTAACTGTATGAATGTAATAAAAGGAAAAAAAACACAAATGTATAAAATTGTACAATTTATTTAAAAATTACATCAAAATTAGAACATTTATTTAAAAATTTCATGAAAATTACAACATATCACAATAAGAAAATACAGTACATAGGTATAGAATTATACAAGTACAGTACATAAATTGTTAGCACCTATGTTAATTAAAATAATCACGAATAGTGGTTTGTTTTTTAGCAGTTTTGTGAATGATAAAATTTTGGAGTTCTTTCTGGGTTTCTTTAATTCCAGAGTGCTTAGATCATTGGTTTCTAAACTTTTTTATTCATCTAACATGTTTAAGGCTCGTAATGGGGTTGTCGTACAAGTCTCTTCAACTCATGATCGTGTCTTCGTTTTCGGAGATTTCAGTAGGTTCAACTTCACATTCATGACTTATTGCAGTTTGGAGAGTAGGAAAACATTTTTTGAAGCAGTTTTTAATGCTGGTTGGGGCTACATTAGCCCAAGCACCTTTAAGCATAAAAAGGGCATCTAAAACCGTCACGGATTTTACTCCACTTTCCATAGTATCATCTTGCCCAGAATCCAGTCGTGCCACTAGCTCTTTCATCAACTTTTTGCGATAGTGCGCTTTGAGGCAATGAATGATTCCAGCATCCATCGGCTGGATTAGATATGTCGTAGTAGCTGGTAGGTGCAGGGTTTCTACGTTTGTTGTCACATTCACTTTTGGGTGTGCGGGACATTGATCGAGCAACAGCAAAATGTTTCTTTTGTTGCGTCTCATTTTCTCATCCAATTTCATCAGCCAATCAGTGAATAAAATCTCTGTCATCCAGGCATTCGAATTTTTTACTCGTATTGAACGGGAAGACTGTTATTCTTGTTTTTGAAACATCTGGGATTTTTACTTTTTCCGATCACTAGCAGGGGTAATTTTTCAGTTCCTGTCATGTTCGCAGCTACCAGAACAGTTAAACTTTCCTTTTTCTTCTTCCCACCACTGACTTCTTCACCCTTTTTGGCTAATGTACCATCTGGGGTAGCTCTGTAATACAAGCCCGTTTCATCGGCGTTAAAAATTGAATCATTTGAATAGCGTTCTAAGAGTTCAGGTAAAATATTTTTCTGCCATTCGTTTGCGGCACTAGAATCGGCATACGCATTTTCTCCGTGTTCACGCTTGAAAACAATGTTGAATCTTTTTTGAAATTTTTGAAGCCAGCCTTGAGAAAAAGCGATGGCATCAAAACCCCCATAAAGTTCTTCTGCTAGTGACTTAGCTTTCTCGATCAAAATTGCTCCGGAAATTTCAGCTTTCTTCTCTCTCATGACAAAAACCACTCATGAAGCTCATGCTCCAAATCTGGTAGAACACCTTCTCTCTTCCTCTTACGAAGCAAATTTCCATTTTGTATTCGAAGCTGGTTTAACTCATCCTCATCTTCACCCATCGGGTTATAAGGCACTGGTTAATTTTAAATTTTTGAGCCACATAGGCTCTCTTTTCACCACTGTTTACAGCCTTGATGACATCAAGTTTGAACTCTAGAGAAAAATTGTTCCGTTTAGAAGCCATTAATAATATCTAACGAACGATGATTGAGCACACAAAACTGATCCAGAGAGTCTAAATTCTAACCTAGAATCGGAAAATAAATTAACGATGTATAGCGACACAACTGAAACGGGACACCAGTAAACTGATTCAAAGCAAAAATTAACTGTTGTGTTCATACGCCATCTAGCGGCTGAATCTGAAACTTATAATTGCCAATGCACACGTGTGTCGCACGCGTGTGGATTTTTCCGATTTTTTTTATCTACGCACACTTGCTTGTATGGGATGTTTGCTTATATCGAATTTTTACTTAGTAAATTTCTTTGGGATCGGGAAATTTCTTGCTTATACTGAATAATTTGCTTATATTGAATTTGCTTATAACGAAGTGTACTTCAAAGTTAACAAAAGATCAGAAATCTACTGAACGACAAGCACCACTTACAAGATTCTTTACTACAGACAAAGTTACCGTAACAATGACCACAGATGATGATGCTTCACGTGGTGGTGATGAAATGCCTCTTGTGTAATTATCATCATAGCAGATTTAGAATTAATATACCTTCGGAGTCGGATAGACAAAAAATTGAGGAGTCGGAGTCGGAGTCGGTTTTTATGTGCCGACTCCACAGCCCTGCAATAATCTATTAAGTGCATTTCCTGCCCTATCCACTCCTATGCCGATGATTCCACTGTTTACTTCACCCGCTTCACAAAGCGTCCCCCTGAACAATTACTCAATGCTTCGCGTAGAACAGCTATGGTGCATCTCACCTCTGATCTTTTTTCTATTTCTGATTGAGGCAGAGAAAAACCTTGTGACTTTCAATGCCTCAAAAATTTGGTTCCTACATCTGTCCATTCGTCACAATCTTCCACACGACTTACCTCCAACAATACACAACTCAATCCTTCCTCTTCTCTTAACATTCTTGGCGTTTCCTTTTCTTGTGATCTACCCTGAAAAGATGACATACACTCTCTTTCCAAAACAGCTTCTGAAAAGTTGGGTGTGCTGTACCGGCTCCTCAGTTTCTTTACCCGTATTCACTTGACTTGCTGTCTCTGTGCATGGGTTCTTGTCCATCCCTGTATGGAGAACGTTCTCATGTATGGGGTGGCTGAGCCCATATAGCTCTACTTGATCGGTTGGAATTAAAGGCTTTTCGTCTCATCAATTCCCCGCCGCTTACTGACTGTCTTCAATCTCTCTCTCTTTACTATCACCTTATAACAGACATTGTCCTTCTGAACACACTCACTGCATGCTCTCCTTGAAGGAGAGCATGCAGTACCAGAATTTCGACTAGGGTTGCACCGATTAATCGGTTGACAATCGGTAATCGGCCATATCGGCCATCGGCTTTTTTTTGCCGATTAATCGGTTTTCATACTCGGTCATCTTTGTTTATTACATTACAGAAATTGCATCCCTGGTTTAAGAATTTCAGTTATCCTAGACATGGAATGAACTTAAATAATATTTTGCTTGTTTTTTATTAAATATTTTCTACCAATTTGCATTGTTTGGAGAATAATAGGCAGGGTATTATTGAATTAATTTACTCCATTATCACTCCATTTATTAAAACAAAAAAATTATTGTACCTTACTGAACAAAAGAATCCATTTAAGCTTTCCTGTTGCAAAACAAAAGTGGCCTTAACCTACTCTCTAACGATAAACAAAATTTGAGATGGAAACATTGCATAGGGTGCATTTGCAAATAATTTTGTTATTTTTATCTACTTTAAAGTATTTCCATGCAATGCTTGGAGCCATAAGGGCTTTGTTATTTAAATTTGTAACAAAAATATAAAATTTCTTGGCAACTTTCATTAAAATGCTTAATTTAATCTGTAAAAGAAATTAAAGAATTAGAATATGTAAATAGTTCTAAAAATATTAGATTAATATTAGATAAAAAAATATTAGATATTAGGCCTACGTTTTATATTGTGTGCTCAGCCTCCTATTTACCAGTATAATAGGTATAAGCGGCGTAATTCAGTAACCATATAGTGCTATACACTTATACAGTATATAAAAAGAATTATCGGCCGATTATTTTAGGCCGATTAATCGGTAATCGGCTAATTTGCTTATCTGTGCAACCCTAATTTCGACACATTCTCATTTCATTCTTGTCCAGCTCTGTAACGCAAGTGTTAATCGCTATTTTCAATCTTTCATCTATTTAATCAGTTAACTCTGGAACAATCTTCCTGAATTCATCTTTCTCCCTGTTTGTGACCTCCAATCTTTTACACGTAGTGTCCAGGCATCTCGGAAACCCTGGACTTTGATTTTGGCGCTTTTTTTCCTCTTATGGGGTGGTGGTTTTGCGGGCATTCGCCCTTGGACCCTTCCTGAATAAAAAAAAAAAGATAATAAGAGTATATATATATATATATATATATATATATATACATACAATTTTATGCAGGAAGGAGGGGCCAAGGGCGAATGCCCGCAAAAGCGCCTACTCCCCTCATTGAAGAATAAGAAGACAGCCAAAATCAAGGTTCAGGGTTTTGGAGATGCCTAGACACACTGCGTTTGAAAGATTGGAGGTCATAGACGGGGGGAAAGATGGAGTGAGGAAGATTGTTCTAGAGTTGATAGGTTGAGTAGATGAAAGATTGAAAATACTGATTAACCCTTGCGTTGGAGAGTTGATCAGAAAACGGATGAGAATGTGTCGAAAGTTTGGTGCTGCGTGCTCTCCTTAAAGGAGGAGGCATACAGTTAGAAAGTTCAGAAGAGTAGTAGTGTCCATTATAATAGCGATAATAAAGAGAGAGTGAGGCAACATTGCGGCGAAGAGAGAGGGATTGAAGACAGTCAGTAAGCGGCGGGGAATTGATGAGACGAAAAGCCTTTGATTCCACCCGGTCAAGTAGGGTTGTGTAGGTTGAGCTATCCCCATACACGAGAAGCATACTCCGTACAGGGGCGGACAAGGCCCACTGTACAGAGAGAGCAACTGAGCGGGGGTGAAGAAACTGCGGAGGCGGTGCAGCAGACCTAACCTCTTAGAAGTTGTTTTGGAAAGAGAGTAAATGTGGTCTTTCCAGGAAAGATTACGAGAGAGAAAAGGAAACTCCAAGAATGTTAAGAGAAGAGGAAGGATTGAGTTGTGTGTTGTTGAAGGTAAGGGAATAGTTGTGTTGAAGATGGTGACGAGTAGATGGATGCAGAAACTGAGTTTCTGAAGCATTGAAAGCCACAATGTTTTCTCAGCCCCAGTCAGAGATAGCGGAAAGATCAGAGAAAATTTGAGAAAAGGCCACGAATGTAGCAGAAGTTTATGAAAAGTGAATCAGGCAGAGGCCTAGAACATCTCGAATGGGCGGTAGCAGATTCAGCCCCGTTGCCCGGGTTTGTGTTCCCGGTATCGGCAGCGGGCGAGCCAGAAGTGAGGACGTATATGGTCCCCCTCAGGGTACTCCGAGGCTCTTGAGATGATGCCTTTTTTTTTTTTTAATTTCGAAAAGATTATGTAGTGTAAAATGCATGTATATGTAGTGAGGAATAGGGAGAGAAGTGTGTATTTGAGTTCATGTTGAACTGCTCGCAGGGTAGATGCGACACGGAAAAAGATCAGCTAAGGAGGACAGTGACAGGAGAAATGGGAGTTCCAGCACTTCCTATCTTCTGTTTGACTTTAGGTTAGCTTAACTGAGGTTAACCTAACCTAAACTAACCTAATCTAAAACAAATCAATGGGTGTGTAAAGGCTGAGGTATCATGAAGGACGGCTTGTATTTTTTTTAATTAAATTCCTAACGCGGGTGAAATTCGAAATAATCATTGTGTAAGGTAAAAAAAAGCGCTTTCTCAATTTCCTTATAGAAACCCCTCACTCCATCCCCGAATACCGTGAAGGTGGTTAAAAATTTAAAATTATAAAATGTATAGCCTGTTGGACCTACTGGGTAAAAACTTGGCACGGACACAAATGTACACAAATGCTCCACCTATATAGATAGATAGTTTTTTCTAGACAGAAAGGTTTCGGAACTCTGTAATAAATTTTCTACAACCTGTGCCAGTTGTTACCCGACTACCTGGCAGTCCCAATCTTCTCCAAAAAAGCCGCCTTCCTATTCCTAAAATTTTGTCATGTAACCCCCCGCCAATAAATAAATAAATAAATAAATTTGGAATGAAAATAAAACCATCATATTTTCTTCTGTAGCCTATATCGAAATTACCGGAACTCCGTTTCGTCGCGTTCCGCCAGATGTTCCCTGAAAATGTCCCTATTTCTAAATAAATGTTTCAAGCTAAAAAAAAAAAAGGTAATAGGTGCGTAAAACGTAGAAGTTTATTAATCTAAATTAAATATTCATTGTAATCGCCATTTTTTTTAACTATTCAACTTTACACAAATGTTTGGCATCATTTTTGGAAATAGCTCGGTTGGGATGATGGTTGATTACCTCGTAGACTTTGGTCTTTAGGTCTTCAAGTGTCTTAGTCTTGTGACAATAGATCTTGTCTTTTACGTAACCCCTCAGAAAAATGTCATGGGTGTGAGGTCAGGCGAGTATGGGGGCATTCCACTGGCTCATGAAGGGAGATTAGTCGGCCGGAAAAATGCTTCCTCAAAAAGTTGCGAGTTTCACAACATTGCTTGGAAGTCGTCCATCCTGCTGAAGACTGAAGACTTGGCTTTCCTTGAAGATTATAGCCTAGTAAGGCCTTCTATGGCCTTACTGGGCTATAGTCTATTGTTAGCATTATCATCTATTCCTAATTTCATAGAAATTAAGAGAAGTTATTGCTTTAAGTATGAAATGGTGAAAGAACGGTTTTAATATAGAGTATTTATTAGTTACTAAGTAATGAGAGATTAGAAATAAAAAACCCAAATCTGTTACCTTTCTGAAGAAACCCAATAATTAAATATACATCCATTATAAAAAAGGGGCAAATAAATATAGGAACATTTTTTGGGACTCTATATACCGGGTGAACCAAAAGTAGGTGGACAGTAGGTTGAATAGGGTTTGTGTTATATTATATTATAACTAGGTAGTGAGAACATGCATTTAACATTAGAGCAGCAACTAAACCAGCCTGGTGTCACTGTTTGGGGTGGTATTTCAAGTTCTGGTGTTTTAGGACCAATTTTTGTTGATGGAACAGTCACAGGTGATAAGTATCTCGAAATTCTAATGAATGAAGTTGTTCCACACTTACAACAGCAGCCTAATTCACATGACCTCTATTTCCAACAAGATGGGGCCCCTCCACATTATTCAAGAGCAGTCCGTGAGTATCTTGATGAAACATTTCCCGAGAAATGGATCGGCCGAAGAGGTCCAATTGAATGGCCTGCACGTTCACCTGACTTTACCCCAATGGATTTTTTCTTTTGGGGAGTACTCAAGGACAAAGTTTATAGGTGAAAACCACGAAGTGTTGGTGATTTGAAAAATTACATCAGAGATGCATTTCAAGAAATTAATGCACAAAGAAACTTGTGCAAAAATGTTTGTCGAAGTGTGAAAGGTAGACTTCAAAGCTGTGTAAATTGTGATGGACAGCAATTTGAGCACCTGCGTTGATAAAATTTTCAGTGCTTTTGTATTGTATTGGTATAAGTTAATATTTTTTTTTATTTTGTATTATAGTATACAAAAAAATTAAATATAATTGTATATGTATTCTCAAAATAAACGTTATCATTTACTGTCCACCTACTTTGGTTCACCAGTATATATATATATATATATATATATATATATATATATATATATATATATATATATATATATATATATATATATATATATCACCACACACACACACACCGTCCTGAGCCAGGCATCTAGTCTTCTCTTGAAGACTTCAACTTTGATTCCTGTAACGTTTCTGAGGTCCTTTGGAAACTGGTTAAAAAGTCTTGGGGTCCCTGACACCCAAGCTATTTTCCTTGTGTTGAAGAGGTCCCTTGTCTCGGGCCTTTAATTTGGAAACACTACACATTCTCCCTTTCCTATTTTCCACCCTTGTTTGGATGGTAATTGGGTTTAGTTTGAGGTTTGGTAATAGAGTTTTGATAATTTTCCAAATGTAGATTATGGTGTACCTCTCTCTCCTTCTTTCCAAGGAGTACATATTTAGTTTACGTAGTCTTTCCCAGTAGTTGAGTTCTTGGCAGCCATCAATCTTAGCTGTGAAATGTGCCTGCGTTTCTTCTAGTTTATTAATTTCTTCCTTTTTGTATGGGAACCTCAAAACTGAGCAGTATTCAAGTTTTGGTATGATCAGTGTTCTCAGCAGGGGAATCGTTACTGTCTTGTTCCTCATTTTAAACGTTTTTAGTACCTGTCCCGCGACTCTTTTTGCTCTGTTTATTGCTCTCTGATTGTGTCTCGAATTTGGCATCATTGGTCATTATTGCCCCTAAGTTGACCGCTTTCGTGCTTCTCTGAATTTGTCTAGCTAGAGCATAATATGCAGTCTGTTTAAGTTCCTCATTTCTACCATATCTCAAGAGCTGAAATTTCTCAGTGTTAGATGTCCTATTGTTGCCTTTTGACCACGTGTATATTTTGTTCGTGTCCCTCTGCAAAGCCTCTACTTCATTTGCATCGCTGATTTTTCTGCTGATCTTTGTATCGTCCGCAAAGGATGTTACTATACTGTTGCTGTTTACTTCACTGTCTGTCTTTTAGCATGATAATGAACAGGAGTGGGGCCAGTACTGTACCTTGTGGTACTGAGCTGCGTACTTCTGATTCTGATGATGATATACCTTGAATTTTGACCACCTGTAGACGTTCTCTGAGGAAGTTGTTGATCCATTTTCCCACTTTGCCTGTTATTCCCATATGTTTCATTTTATGTTCTATTATACCGTGATCACATTTGTCGAAAGCTCTAGCAAAATTCGTGTATATGACATCATAGTTTTCATTGCCTTCAAGTGCATCAATGATATTTTATAATGCTCTATAAGTGTTGATAGGCACGATCTTTCTGATCAGAATCCGTGTTGATTTTCGTTGAAATCTTTCCAGTGTCTCCAAGAAGTCATAGATTTTCTCTGACTATTCTTCCAATAATTTGGTGAGGTGGGATGTCAAAGACACTGGTCTATAGTTCTTTGCTTGAGATCTATCCCCTCCCCTATATATAGGGACAATGTTTGCTCTTTTCAAGATGCTCGGTATTTCCCCAGTGTCTAGGGATCTTCTCCATATCCAATATAAGGGTGTAGCGATTTCATTTTTAGTTTTTAATTAATAGTGCGTTTCATTTGTTTGGCCCTGCAGCTGAATGTGATTTAATTTGTCATATAGCTCTCGCTACATCTTCTGGGGTAAAATCAAAGTCTGTTATACATTCTTCTTGCAATTTCTCTTCGAAGAATGCATCTGTGTCAGGTATCGCTTTGTCACTCTTTGGGGTACTGAAGACCAATTCATACTGGGCTCTCACTGTTTCAGATATTTCTTTTCGATCGTTTGTTAGTTCATTATTTCCTTTCCTTAAGGGCCCGATAGTAGTGCGCATTTTTGTTTTCCTTTTCCCATAGCTATAGAAGTACTTTGAATTTTCCTTTATTGCTTCTATCGCCTTTTGCTCTTTTCTCTCTCTGTGGCCCTTTATGAGACTGTATTTTCCTATCGATACTCTCCAGTTTTTCTTGTATTACTTTCCTGGCATTGTTGTCTCCACAATTAGCTAACTTCGTCGCTACTCTCTCTCTCTTGCGGAATATTCTTCCATTTTCTCTCTCTAGCCAGTTCCTCTTTCCTTTTGGCTGTGCTTTCGGAGTATGTTTTTCTAAAATTCACCAGCGTCTTTATACACACACACACACACACACACACACACCACCGAGGTGCATATATATATATATATATATATATATATATATATATATATATATATATTATATATATATATGCGCCTTGGTGGTGTAGTGGTTAGCGTCGCTGACTACAAATCCATCGGCCCCGGGATCGAGACCCGGTGACGGCAGGCGGCGCGCAGCAAAACCCAGCTGTTCATCCTTCCACACAATGAAGAAAATGGTTGGTAGATAAATGGGTACCCTGGGTAGCTAGTGGTTAAGACGTTGGGCTGCTGGTTCGGATTCCACGTTAAACTGTAGGTCTAAGGTAGGGTGAAAAGCTTGACCTTCGTCAGAATGAACATTCGGGCTGGAAGCAAAACCAAGGCCTTGGAATAATTTTTCCTTTTCCTTGTAGGTTTACATCATTCATTCATTTCACGTGTTAATTGTGAAATTCATCCCATATACATATTGCAGCCATCATCCCATAATATATTATATATATATATATATATATATATATATATATATATGTATAAAACGACGTAAGTATAGAGGAGTGTTCTGCACACGAGAAGAGAAATAACGAACAAATGAAAAATGAGGTGACCGCCCGGGAATCGAACCCAGGACCTTCCGATTGCCGGTCAGACATGCTACCACCGATGGATTCGTAGTCAGCGACGCTAACCACTACACCACCAAGGCATATATATATATATATATATATATATATATGCGCCTTGGTGGTGTAGTGGTTAGCGTCGCTGATTACGAATCCATCGGCCCCGGGTTCGAGACCCGACGGCAGCCGGCGCGCAGCAAAACTCAGCTGTTCATCCTTCCACACAATAAAAGAAAAGTGGTTGGTAGATAAATGGGTACCCTAGGTGGCCTAGTGGTTAAGACGCTGGGCTGTTGATGAGGCGTGGTTCGGATTCCACGTTAAACTGTAGGTCTAAGGTGGAGTGAAAAGCTTGACCTTTGTCAGAATGAACAATTCGGGCGGAAGCTAACCAAACCAAAGATATATATATATATATATATATATGCCCGGTTAGGTCAACTGAATGCCCGATTCGGTTAATTAAATGCCTGGTTAGGTCAACTGCTTGCCCGATTAGATTAATTGAATGCCAGGTTAGGTCAACTGCTTGCCCGATTAGATTAATTGAATGCCAGGTTAGGTTAATTGTACGCCCTTGACGATTGGTTAGGTTGTCGCGATATTTTCGTTAACGCTAACGAAAATATCACAACTTAACCAATCGTCAAGGGCGTACAGATAACCTAACCTGGCATTCAACGAACCTAACCGGGTATTCAATAATTTTACCATAGATTTCGATATATATATATATATATGTTTATGGATAGTAGTTGGATGGGAGACCGTCCTCCGCGCCCAGATTAACCCTTTAAGGACTGAAGGTACACATTGCTAACGTTTCAAATACAAGCTTTCATAACTTAACCTTACAAAAAATTCAGGGCTTAAAGGGTTAAGTAGCGACCGGTGGTTCGGATCCCACGTAAAGCTGTAGGTCCCCTCCGTCATTTTTTTTTTTTTTTTTTAAGTTCGGGAAGAACCGATTCGCCTCTATTTAAAAGGGCATATCTCGGCGGAAAAACAAAGAAAAAGTGAGAGGAAAGACAGAGGAAAAAGAAAGGGTGGAGGGGACAGTCGAATTGGAAAAAGACCAAGGATGACAAGGACTGCAGGGTCGAGCCCCATCATCCTTGGGTGCTAGGGCCGGGAGGGCGCACGTGAAACCTCCAGGAACAAACACGTACAAACGAGCACATGAGCACTCAAGAGCACGAGCTTAGAACCCCCTTGCGGGGGTCCCCTCCGTCATATGACCTTAGATGTTGCGAAGGAGGTTAAATAACCCCAATAAAAAAAAAATATATATATATATCGTGGCGGATGTCCTAATGCCGCTTCCCGTCGATCAGCGAAGTTAAGCGACAATGGGTCTGGGTAGTAGTTGGATGGGAGACCGTCCTCCGCGCCCAGATTCTGTAGCGACCCGTGGTTCGGATCCCACGTAAAGCTGTAGGTCCCCTCCGTCATATGACCTTAGATGTTGCGAAGGAGGCTAAACAACCCCAATAAAAAAAAATATGTATATAGACGTCATGATCTTGATGACGTCATTTAATTTTTTAAAATTAATTTATTAACACCCAGGTGCACAACCTCGGGACCTAATCAATATGTGTGTGAAGTTTCATGTTTGTAACTGCTTCCATTTTGAAGTTATGGCTGGAACACACACACACGTCCTTTTATTATTATTATTATTATTATTATATATATATATATATATATATTATATATATATATAAAGAATAAATGTGCAGTACATGTAGTAACACTGTAAAGTTACTTTTTTTTAAATCTAAACTTACAATACGTGATATTTTTATGTTAGTGCGATTAACATTTATATGAAAGAATTTTTATGCGCTCCTCAAGAAATGGTTAATATTGTAACTTTATTTTGGTTCATAATATTAAATTTTAACGTAGTTAATACAGAGCGTACCGCCACAAGTTTAATACATTCCTTATTGTTGAATGAATTGCTACTGCTACCTAGACCTTTTAAACAAAATGTCAGGTTAATTATAATAGTTAAACTTTGCGCGACGTTTCATGCTTGTATCAAGTACGAAACGTTTTTTTTTGTTGGCCTACTTTCTCTACTGAAAAATGTGTCGATATTTTTATTTATTTTATTTTTTTTTTATTTTTTTTTTATTTTTTTTTTTTTGCACAGTTTCAGGACTTTACATTAGCATTTTTATAAAAAAAAAATGAAAATAATACGAAACCCTTTGCTATTACGTGTCATATCAGGTTTAATCTTTGTGTTATTGATTAAAAGTATCCATCTCTCTTCTTTCCGCTGTCTTAATGTATCATTGGTTGATGGATTGACTTGAAAGTCTGGTTGACTGGCTTGTGTACTTAGTTATCGTAAACTATTTCTGATGCTAAATTGTAAAGGTGCGATGTTAAAAATAATTAGCAGCAGGTGTGTGTGTGTGTTTTTCGTGAATTATATCAACTTGTATCATGTATAGGGCATGAAAAATTTTAAACCTAATATTTTATAAGAATATAATGTCGCACAACGTAAATGGAACTTGAAGGTTCAAACAGCTGGGTGAGAGCGAGGCCTAGTTTTGTTTGAATATATTTGTCTAGATGGAATGCGTGTGTACATGCTTAAATATTTATATACTGATATATATTTAGGTCCCAGTAATTAAGCTGAGTTCCACTTTCAAAAGTTGAGTTTAATATATTACAGGAAATGATGCGAAAATTGTTGAAATTGTTGTAGGCTTAGGCCGAGTTTTTCCTCTGTTAATCACCATTTAAGAAATGAGTTGCGTCATATCGGTACGAAATTGTAATGCTGTGATTAAAGGAACTACGAGCTTAATGTATTGCATTTGCCAATACCTATTTATTCAAGCTTCGTCTTCATTAAAATAGTTGCCTATATATTTGTTCCGTAAGGAGTACGATGTGAAACAATTTTGATGGATGATAGGCCTATATTTTTTACTTAATAAAAGCAACGATTGTCTTCTTTCTACCCAAGAATTTTGGAGAAACTGCGCGTGTTTGGGGGTGGGTTCCAGGAACAAGAGCATATCAAAATGCAAGGCGTTTCGAGTTCATGCCCTATTGTGACTGGAAAACGTTTTTACCGTTTTAAGAGATTCAAGTTTGACTATTTGAACCATTTCATTTTTGAAATAACAGCCACAGGCACCAAGTGAAAATTTAAAAAAAAAAAAAAAAAAAATTACTCTTACTTTCTCAGTGTTTAAAAATCTTACGATGAAAAATATGCATTATGTTTTGGTATCCAGTGCGAACAAAGTTTCTGTTCGGAACTTCAAAATATAAAGTTTGTAACCAACGAACCCTTGTAGTGGATATTTAGGTCCTGATTCGAGTCTCGAAGCCAAACTCGATAAGCGTTCTTGATCACTTTTCACGTTTTTAAAAAAGCTGTTTTTAAAATTCAGAGAAGTGAACTCATTTGAATGAATTTAACGATATTTTCGTGAAGTTCCTACGTTGGAGATGCTGCTATAAATTTACATTGAAGAGTATGGTTGGTTGGTTGGTTGGTTGGTTGGTTGGTTGGTTGGTTGGTTGGTTGGTTGGTTGGTGTTGGTTGGTTGGTTGGTTGGTTGGTTACACTAGTACCGGACCTCTAGACTATAGGTTATCTTGGGTTATTACTAGGTGTATAGAATAACTGTTTAGGACCGTGTCTCTCAAACGATGGGTCGCCATCCCCCGGGTCGTAGTTTGTTTACCACCCCTGTAGTAGTGATTTGTGCAACCCCCCCCCCGTCGATGCTTGTTTTTGTTTACCCTTGTTGTAGTAATTCGTGCACAACCCCCACTCCCCCCGATTCGTGTATTTGTTTACCCTTGTAGGATGATAAGGGGTCGCGCCGACCTAAGACCCTGACACGGGGGTCGTGGAGAAAATGAAACACTGTTTTTGGATATTTTAGTGGGTCTCCATCTAATGTGAGGGAGAAACCTAGAGGATGGGCTAAAAGAAGTGGAAGTTTTTGATTTAGTGAAACTAATAACGCTTCACTTCTTTTGGTCCACCTTCTTTCATAGTGCTCACGTATTTAGTCATTAAAAAATTATTTGAAAATAATTTAATTTCGTTTGAGGATTTCATAGTAGGCCCAGTGGAACTTAAAAATAGTAGTAGTTAGTAGAATTGTATAATCCCATGTTATATCCCATGTATCCCATCGGCCAAAGGAAGAGCCGACTGAATATTTCTATTCTTTTTCCTTTAAACTAAAAAGTACGAGATTTATTGTCGTTGAAAATAAAATGTTTTAGTAAATAGTCATTTAAATTACCCACATTTTGGCTTCCATAACCGACGACTAAACTAAACATAGGTAAATATGTAGAAGCATTTGTGGAAAAGTTGCGTTTTAGTACTACGGGTATGTTGTTGTTTGTGGTGGGACATTACAGTCTCACTGATATTGAGAAGGTTAAATTTCTTAATTAAAAAAAAAGTGACCAAAGTGAATTAATAACGCATTTTCTCCGCATTAAATATGTAATTTGGCCATTCGAAGAATTACGCAGAATCGAAGTGTCTGAATGTGTCATTAACGCTAATACGACCGTGACGGAAAAACTTTTTAACGTAGAGAGCGTGGCTTCATCGGAACACCTAATAAATTAGCACTCCATACATTGACATTTAGCTGGCGACCTTCCCGCGTGTACTGTGTGGTCGAGTCGTTGAATTATAGTAATTTCATATCAGTACTGACCTTTTTTTTTTATACAATTGAAATTGTAAATTCAACGTCATTATTTTTTTTTTGTGTGTGTGTGTGTGTGTGTGTGTGTGTGTGTAATGAAGTTATCATGATCCTCACGAAGATTGATTAAGGATAATAACTTTTTTTTTCACCAGTGTGTCACGCACAGGCGGAGTTTGAACTTTTAAGATTTGTCGATGGCTATGGCGCCAAGATATATGACGCCGGGCCTATTGTAATATTGATGCACGGGTGTATTGACTTGTTAAGTTATTGGCGGTTATCTCGGTAACGGGTATAACTTGGCGCCAAATGCGGCAATCTTACTGACTTGTTGCTCATAGTTTCTGATTAGCAAGATTCATAAATTCTGTATGAATTGTAAGATTTATATTATAGAAATTTACTTGGGATACGGGAAGCCTTCCAATTTGTAGAGTACTAATCTAAAGGGAATGGTTGCTGAGACTTCATACAAATTATCATTACGTTACCTTCATTTATCTCTCTAAAAAAGAATTTATATATACACACTGTGTGTGTGTGTGTGTGTGTGAGGGTAACTTCGCTAAGAAGACAGAAGTGATAGGGGGGGCACACACACACACCAAAAATAAATGTACGTACAGTGGCAAAGCTGGCCTGATTAGCAATAATGAAAATAAATATACCATTTCTGCTACTTGATACAACCGATTTCTTCCTGTTTAGGACCCTTATTTGGTACCAGCACATTTTACTGTCATGATAATGGGTATGAAGAAGAGCTGAGACGATTTTATTCGTGGGTCGGTTTGTTTTTATTTTATGAAGGCAACAACGATGCTTCTGAAAAAGGCGTGTATTTTCATTAAACAACGTAAGGTTTTTACTCTTTGAGAAAAGTTTGTGGTACCTGTAAAGTGTTCATTCAAACCTGTTTGGCAAAATTTGAAGTATAAAAAAAAAAACTACTAGTTGTTATAATTATACTTTTAAGCTCCGTAATTGAAAATATTGACGAGATACAGCGCAGTAATGTAAAGCCATTATTATTTCAGGTATTTAATGGATTAATTTATGTCTACGCTATTTAATTTCCTGTGCACAGTATGAACAAGATATAAGTTCCCTCTCTTAATTAGAATTTGACACGAACCGGTACGTATAACATATGTTGGCAAACATTCTTTTTAAAAAAAAACCACTATGTATACAAGCCATTAGATTGAGTGGTTGTAAGCGAGCCTCATTGCGTAAATTTCGGCTATTTGAGCCTATTATTAAAGTATGTACGTAACCCATGAAATATGTGAAACCATTTGGAACACTTCCGATCGATGGAAAATCACTTTTTGTTTATTGTCTGTACAGCGCGCGGTAACCAGTCGTAAATAAATTGGAACTTCTGAATGGAAGTTCTTTTGATAAATCGTTATTGAACTAAACGTGCTCGTAAAGCCCTTTACAACCCTCCTTTAAATCAGTGTCATGTTATTTGTTATCCATCTTTTTTTTCTCCATCCCACCCCATTCTTCCCCGGAGGGCGAATCTGCAATTCATTCTTGTTTATTTTTTGTTAACAAAAATTATTTTAGATTTAGGGTATGTACGTACGTTTGTGTTATCCGACTTATGAGGTTGTTTTCTCGCAGGAACACGTTCTGAGTAAGTTTCCCATCACCGCTATTTTTACTCGTGAAACATTTGATTACGTCGAATGAAGTACTTATCAGATTCAAATATACCAAACGCTGAAGTTAATTTTATAGGTCTTGTAAAACCAAATTTTGTGTGTGAGTGTGTGTGTAAACTTTTAACTTTGGACTTTAAAATTTTGTGCAGGTATAATGACCGATAGAATCTGTATGAACAAAAAGTAGTTATAATTGTTATAAGCGAAGGTTTTTTTTTTCATTGTGTACCAAAACGTGACGTGATGTTAAACATGACGGCCTTTATGGAAGTCTGTTATTAATGGTAGGCATTTCTACCTTTTATCACACACACACATTTCAACTTGTCATGAATGTGGTACTTTCTTCGGAAACAATTTTGCATTTTTAAGGAGTTCCTATTTGGTTTTACAAACAGGAATTGGTCGAATGGTTGCTTGGTTTGTGTTAATTTCAGATTTCGCGACACCCACGGAGCAAATAATAATTATAAACGAGAAATTTTGTATCTGTTTGAAACATTTATTTCCTCATTTCTTAGTTTTGAGTTCGGGAATTGCGTGTTGGAGCGTTTATCCGACTTGTAATCAGTGAATTATTCATTCCTTAATTGTTTTTCATTTGCAGTGATGACTCTGCTTCAGTAATTAAAGGTAGGAAAAAAGATGCTTCTAAATAAAATATGTCGCATGTTTGTCGCGAGGAAGTCGATGATAATAATAATAATAATGATGATGATGATGAGAAAATAATGTAAACTTGGATATCATTTGTTGGTTTTTCGTGCGAATGACTTCGTCAAGGATTCGAATGATTAGACGGTATTATTTTATTATTATTATTATTATTATTATTATTATTATTATTTACAAATGTAAGTAACTTCTCATAATAATAATGTTCAACGTTGCCTAACCTTCTTCATAACAGTAAAAGTCATGCGACCATCTGAACCATCACTACATCATCTGAACTCGGAGGACGGCCACCCATCCAATTACTGAACAGATTCAGCATAGCTTAACGTTGCTGATCGAACACAAGAAATATATATATATATATATTATATATATATATATATATATGAATTTTACTTGCTGTACGTATGAGACAGGATATGATTTCTGATGTAACGATGACTGCTTCGTTGGTATGTAGAGAGTCGTAACTGTCGGCCCTCTTTCCTGGCATAAAACTCCAATTTGGGATTATTACGTGTTCGTTTTAAAAGCAGGTTCTTTGGCAAATATGTACTTAAAAAAAACCCACCATTTTTGGTTGCGAGAGAAAGGAAGGAACTTGTTACGTTTTTAAATAGCAATATAAAATCACTTCTCGTTCTTCAACAATGATTTTGTATACTCGCATGCTATCGCCGTTCATACAAATTAAATTATGGCAGCGAATTTTACTATTAGTTGGGATTATATATATATATATATATATATATATATATATATATATATATATATATATATATAGTATTGATGTGGGTGTGTAACGGTAACTAGTAGCTATATTTCTTCAGACCCATTCTGATTAGTAAGGAGGGGAGGCATCTATAATTGAGTCACAACAAAATTAAGGGAACTTAAAAAAATCTCATGGAGTCGTCATTTACTGGGGTAGGTACACGAACAGAGCTCCTTGAGAGGGGCATGTTGCATTTGTGGCCTCGAACAAAGGAATGAACATTTAGACTTGATTCTCAAAGATCCACAGTGAGCATTGGCGAGTCGGAGTCTTGAAACAGGTCCCCTAACGGCAATCTTTCTCTTATTAATTACACCTCTTAATAACTGAATGCAATACATTAGATATACATATACAAATTAATACATAATTTAATTAAAATGTAATAGAAGTTGTGGTACGTAAGTATTCGTTAATAAATGACATGATGGTCATAACCTAATAGAAACAATATCAACAGTATTTGCACGACATTAAACTGTTTTACTTAACTGTAAGCGAACTACGTAGATCAGGGGTGGCCAAAACGTCGCTCGCGATCTACCAGTAGATTGCAGAGCAATTTTTAGTAGATCGCAGAATGACCAGTAGTTTAGCCTAGCAACAGACCTTGCATTTCACAATACTGACGAGCACACAACCCGACTGCTATTACCAAAAATTTGCGTTCTTTGTTATCACCTCCATTATCGGTAGCAACATTTATTTTTATCTTTGTGTTTACCAGTCATTTAACGAAAAATAACAAAGTTTAACTAATAATTCTGAGAGATTTTTAATTGTCACAGAAAATGATAGCACTAATTTTAATTTCTGCCAAAATTTCATACCGCGGTAAGCTGAGCTGTTATAAGCATGTGTCACTTAATATAAGTGACGGGTCAGTCATTTGGAATAATCGGTGGTGAAGGTGTGTCCAGTCCAATTGCATTAACACCGTTAAATGAGTGCTGGACCAAGTGTCAAGAAACAGAAAACTTACAACTTTCACAATGAGTGGGAGAGGGCATATTTTTTTACGATGAAAAATTCCAAATGTGTGTTTTTAATTTGCCAGGCATGTGTCGCTTTCGTCAAAAAGGGGAATTTAGAGAGGCATTTTAAAACTATTCACGAGCGTTCTGACAGTGATTTCCCAGCTGAAAGTGAACTACGTAAGAGAAAAGTCAATGAACTTAAGTCTCAACTTAGTGCTCAGCAGTCTATCTTTACAGGGCCTAGCACAAAATCGAAAGCAGCAACGATTGCGTCATTTCGGGTGAACCGTGTACTTGCGAAACACACAAAACCTTTTCAGGATGGAGAAATATTCAAAGAAGCATTTACCGAGGCAGCAGAGTCGTCGTTTCAGAATTTCAGTAATAAATCGGAAATATTGTCTGCTATTAACCAGCTTCAGCTATGCAGAAACAGTGATGCGGCGTTGTGAAGTAATGGATGAGAATTTGGTGGAACAACTGAAGAAAGACGACATACATGACTGCGTGTTCCTTTCACTTCAGTTTGATGACTCGACAGATGTGATCGACATGTGATCGACACATCACAGTTATGCATTTTTATTAGAATCGTGTTTAAAGACATGACTGCCAAAGAAGAACTGCTTGAAATCCGACTTTTAAGAGGGACAACTCGAGGTGAGGACATTTTTCATGCATTCAGCGAGTTTGTTAATAATACACAATTCCCGCTTCACAAGTTTGTGAGCGTAACAACTGACGGATCACCTGCTATGACTGGCCGCTTCAATGGGTTCATCGCCCTGTGCAAAAGTGACAAAAGGTTTCCAAATTTCTTTAATTATCACTGCATAATTCAGCAACAAGGATTGTGTGGTAAAATGTTGAATATTAAAGAAATTATGGATATTTCCCATAAGATTGTGTGTTCTATTCGGGTGAGAAGTCTACAAAGGCGTCTCTTCCGGTCTCAGCTAGAAGAAAATAAAGCAGAACACTGACCTTTTGTTGCACACTGATGTCAGGTGGCTTAGTAGAGGTAAATTCCTGCAGAGGTTTAGGGATCTCTTACCTGAAATTAAAGACTTTCTGAAATTAAAAGAAACATATTACAAAGAGTTGGAAGACAAAGTGTGGCTGTTAGATTTAGCTCTTTTGACTGACACCACTGCTTTTCTAAATCGCTAAACTTAGAGTTGCAAGATAAAAACGAAACTATTGTTGAAATGATTACCTCACTGAATGCTTTTAAACAAAAACTAGAACTGGTATCTTCACAGCTGCAGCGACACCAACTGCGGAACTTCAAAAACATGATGTCAGAGCTGGAAAGTCGGGGGAAAGAATGCGACCAGTTTGACAGTGTTCGATACGTTGAACAGTTGCAGAATGTTATTGCAGACTTCAACAGACGGTTCCAAGACTTAGCAACACTAGAACCTGTAGCAACATTCATGTGCTTTCCATTTGGTGCAAACTTTGACATTGATGATGATGCATAAAAAATGGCCTTATTGTTTAATATGGGCATATCTGCAATCGAGAATGAAGTTTTGACTGCGAAACAACATTCAAATAAAATCCAGTCTTCAGAAGGAAACTTTTGACACCACCTACTTGAAGAACAGTATCCGAATGTCAGAAAAAGTGCCATGTACTTGACAGCATTTTTTGAATCAACCTACCTCTGTGAGTCAACGTTCTCACACATGAATATCATCAAATCAAAATACCGAGCCACTCTGACAGATGATCACCTGGATGCTTGTTTGAGGCTAGCAATCAGCAGCTACAATCCGGACTACACACGGCTTGCTGATGCCATGCAGTGCAAATCATCACATCAGTAAAGTAAGCTCTTCCTCTTCCAGTATACCTAATTTCTAACAAGTTTGGCGGTTAAAATTTAATGAAAAATATATGTGTGTGCATTTGGCAATATGTTTTTATATTTACTTCATTTTATTCTTGGTTATTCTCTCTCCATCTGTGTATATATATATATATATATATATATGAAAACCACGAAGGAAAGGAAACACAAAATGGTGCTCAAGCGCTTTCGTCTAATGACATCCTCAGGAACACCTCAGTGTTCCTGAGGATGTCATTAGACGAAAGCGCTTGAGCACCATTTTGTGTTTCCTTTCCTTCGTGGTTTTATTCATCATAAATATTTTTCACGTGTTACTTTCGTGAAATATTTTCATATATATATATATATATATATATATATATATATATATATATATATATGCTGCAAACCCACAAGGAAAAAGAAAAACGATTCCAAGTCCTTTCGTGTATTCAGAGCTACACCTCGTCAGGGAATGAAGAGAGAAGGCAAGATGCCCATAAGTAGTCTATATATAACGTCGCGGAAACCAAAACAATTAGCACATACTTAACAAGAGTTAATGAGAGGCAAAATGAATTTTTAACAAGATGTTAATTTTATACATTCCCGCACTGTTATTGAAATTGTTTTTATAATGGATAAATGCACATTCTAGAATATTTCTTTCTATTATATCTCTGTTTTCAACAAGCGCTTTAGAACTGTCCCACTTGATACTAGGATTACATCTATACATATGGTTAAACAAAGCATTGGAATTATTTGCTGTTCTACATGGATATTTATGCTGTTTTTACCCGTATATCTAACGTTTTACCCGTTTGGCCTATATACTGAGTTACATTGTGTACATCCGATCGAATACACACAACCAACAACATTATCCGGGCTATTCTTTATTAGGCGTGATTTAACAGTATTATTATACTTAAAGACCACATTGATGCCAAGTGCTTTAAGTAAAGTCGGAAGATATTGAAAATTAAACATGATAAGGTAGGCTAAGGATATTTTTACACTCAAATTCCTTTACAATTACATTATAATAATAGCTAAACTTGGCTTTCCTAAGACAGTTATCTAGAAATGAAATAGGATAACATAATTTAGTACCAATATTCATGATATTGCATAACTGGGAATCTAAAAATTCAGGACTGACAACTCTCAATGCTCTAAGAGACATAGCAGAGGACATGACTCCAGATTCCTGGGATCTTGGGAGCATTGCTCCAGTAAATTTGACCATGAGAAAAAGTAAATTTGGGTTTGGGTTTTGTTCATCCGCTAGACGTTATGCAATTTTTTTGCGTATACGTTCTTGTACAAACCAATTTTTTTAAATTACAATTTAGTTATTTTAAGTTTAGTTGGTAATTCCATATTTAACAATTATTTTTATTTTTTGTTAAGCTTCAATGTTTTGATAATTAAAATTTTATTAAAACGTATATTTTTTTAATATAAAATTATCAGGATTGGACTATGTTCCATTGATCTCGGCCAGGTTTGATAAATTGGCCAGATAATTACTTGTGCGGTTTTAAGTAATCCACCATGACTCTAGAATTGAAAAGTTTAGTTAAGTTTAAACTTACTTTTACTTACTTTAACTTACCTACTTTTACTTATTCTTCCTTACTTTTACTAAGTTTAAAGCACTTACTTTTACTTACTTTCATTGTACTATATTTACTAACTTTTACTTATTTTGTATTTTTTCAGGTAGTCAATAATTCAATAATGGATCCTAATATTGATGAAGTTGGAGAGAAAAGTGAGGGTGTTAAAAGGGGTTACTTTTGTGGTCAATGCAAGAACAAATATTCAAAGAAGCAAAACTGGGAGGAACATTTTAATTCCCAAAAAAATATTTGTTACAATACAAGAGGTCCCAGAGTTTGGGCCCACAGCTTAGATATTGCAGTAAAGAAATACCAGGATGAAGTGCACCAAAGAGATACGGCAAAGCAGTCATTTAGTTTGTTCACAAAATGTGCTAGTGCTAGACCTCAGAAAAATGAACCAATTTCATCAACTGCTAATCTAGAAAATGAAACTTTTTCACTAGATGTTGTTTCACAGACTGAAGAAAGTGCTTCTCCTCCACCTCAGAAACAAAAGGTAAGTGAGGAATCTGCGCATCAGACTAACAAAACTGCTTTAGAGGAATTTGAAAATTCCCAAATCCAGAAGACATTGAATGCAATTTTGCGCCTAACAAAAGAAACTCACCAAGCTGTTGTGGTTAATAAAGAGAAGAGTCAAAATATGCCTTCAAGTTCAAGTGTTGCATCCAAATCTAATAAAGCAAAAAGCAACAAATTTGACATTTCCATAGCCCATTTAAGCAAGTGTAAATCAATACAAGAAATCCTGAACAATGATTTGATCAAATCTACATTCAAATTGGTGGAAAAGAAGGATCTTAGGGCATGCTGATGATTCATTTTCAGACCAAGTGATATAATGGAAAACATTGCAAATAGTGACACTAATATGCCTGATGTAGATATAGCTGTTGAGGATGAAGATGATGATAATCAAGAAGATATTGATGATGCTTCTGATGATAAAATGTTTACATTATATTGCATAGCTTGCACAGACCCCAAAGCATGTGCTTCAGACAAACATTCTAACATAAAAGGTTACTTCAATGTTAAAGATTTAACCTATGTATGCAAACAAGGAGAAAATCAAGAGAGATGGTTTAGAAATCTGAAAACCCACCTGAAGAGACATTTAATTAAACTTCAGCATCATCAAAGAGCTGCTGTTTATGAAGTGATGAAAACATCTTCTCGGAACACTACTAAACGCATAGAAGACTTATGTGGCAACATCTTATACTACATAATGAAAACAAACACTGCATGGGCTCTATATCCAGTACTTCTAGCTGTATTACATAGGTCAGGTTGTGAGGTTGGAAATTTGAATCATAGCACACATGCGTGCGAGACAATTTGTGAGCTATTAGATAATCAACTTAAAGAACAAACTGTAAAGTGGTTCTTAGAACAAACTTCAGTAACAATAACAGCTGACATTGGAACAATTTTGGGATTAAGCATGCTAGTTGTATTAGTTATGAGTGAAGAAGATAAGACTGTAAAACTTGCTGGGATAAATTTAGTACGCAGCAAATCAGGAGTTTATTTGGCCAATGAAATTTTTGACGTGTTGAAGTCTCCTAATCACTTGAAACTATCTGAAGAAGCAATTAAATCCAAGGTATCTGGAATGGTTGGAGATGGGGCTTTTTGTAAGGACAACGAGCCATTTAAAAACGAAATGAAAAAGTTGTTTGGAGAAAATTTCAAATTTCGATGGGACTTAATGCATCTTGTGAACAGAGCCCACGTTGATGCATTGAAGAAAATTTGTAAACTAAGTAGCTTTTAGACTTTATTCAGAATCACTCTTCAAATCTGAGATCAGGCCTTGACTATACCAATATGGTTCTTGACAATATCATTGGTTTTAAGAGACCAAAACTCAAATCTGATACTCGCATGGTTAATTACGAATTTGATCAATTTGACAGATTTGTGGAAAATTGTGTTTTTTGATCATCCACAAGAGAAAGAAATTAGTGCCAAGTTCTATGTATTGATTTCCTATGTAACAAAGATTATGTTGCAAGTAGCTCAAAAAACCACAGTTAGTGCAGAATTTGTAGAAAATATATTTTATAAAGAAGGAGGGAAAACTGTTATGTTAAGAGTGATGGAAACAATTTCCAAATTAGCTAATGGAGGAAATGCAAATGATGTAGTTTCTGAATTTAAGCACACCACAGGGCAGCAAAAGGAACTAACAGCTGAGGATTACATCCTAAATGAAGTTTACAAATACATCAAGAAACGTTCTGATTACTACCAGGTTGCTGAAATTGCTAGACCATCCAGAACCAGATCTGAAAGTAGTTTTACAAAAGACTCAGTGATAAATTGGCTGACAGAATATATAGAACAGCTGTGGAAAGGAATCACAGAGAGATTAAAGCATTTTGATAAAGATGGATCAACTGCCTAGAGTGAAGCACCAGCTGAAGGGACATTCTCCATTCTTGGTTACATTGTTGAACACAAAGGATCCATTAAGCCATCTCATTTGACTAAGCTGTGCAGAATTGTGAAGGAGGGTCCAGCTTCAGGCACTAGATCTGCTGTAATGATCACACAGAAAGCCATTGATCAGTGGCCAAGCATACATGGCGGTAAATTCACAACAAATGCCTACATGCAAGGTCTAACATCGTCCACTGTTGCTGCTGCAATGAATAAATAAACTTAAGGTGAGTTATAAACTGTACATTATTGTATTATTATGTTTAGCTAAAACAATTTGTAATTGGTATGTCGTCAATTCAAGAGTTTACTATCATTAACCTATCTAGTGGTGTAAGGGGAAAAAAAGTAAATTCAGAGCTGTGCTCCAGTAAATTTTTTCAAATCTGGAGTCATGGCAGAGGAAGTAGAGGATTTAATCGAGGGGTGATGGTCAGAATGCAAATGTACGTAAGAGTTATTATTAGTAGGCTTGCGATAGACTTCAAATTTGAACTGATTAGAGCATCTCCAAATTTTTAGATCCAGAAAAGCTAGGCTTCCATCATTTTCTTTTTCAATTGTGAACTTAATAGATGGGACTAAATTGTTGAGCCTATCAAGAAATGTCAACATCGAAATTATTAGGCCACAGGCATAAAATATCATCTATATACCTGTACCAAACCAGGTTAAAATTAACAATCGTAGGCAAAATTCTACTTCCAAAAAATTCCATATATAAATTAGCTAGTACAGGTGAAAAGGAGATTTCCCATCACCAATCCAAACGACATAGCATAAAACTTATTTTCAAACTGAAATTTACAATCTTTGACACAAAGCTTAATTAACTCAATATGAGTGTTGTGTTGCACAGGGAAAGAATATTCAGAGATCTTATCTTTTAAAAAATCAAGTAGGTCATCAACAGGGACTTTTGTGAATAACGAGCATACATCAAAGCTTACCAATTTGAAATTAGGGTCATTAGGAAACTTCAGTTTGTCAATAAGATCCATGCCATTTACAATATGTGACTTAGAAATAGAGCCAACTAACGGCGTTAATAAACAAACTAACCATTTGGATAGCTTATAGGTTACGGAGCTTACTGAGCTAACAATAGGCCTCATGGGATTATTAACTTTGTGTGTTTTTACTAAGCCGTACAGATATGGTAGTGATGGATTGATACTAAGAAACTGCTGCGAAAGTCTATTATAATTATTTTTCAATATTTCTCTTAATTTTCTGTTAAACATTTTATTAACATCCTCCAATGGGTGTCTATTTAGAGGTTTGTACGTGTCAATCATTCAATAACGTATTCATCTTTTCAACATAACTGTTTTTGTCCATGAAAACGATCACGTTAGATTTGTCCGCTTTCTTTGGCTAAAGTCACCTCACTTTCGGATATATTACTATGTTTTTCAAAATATATCCTAAAGTGAGGTGACTTTAGCCAAAGGTTGTGTGTATAGTGCTTTCAATACGAGGTATGAATCGAATTATCCTAAATGATTAAGAAGGGAGTTAAGGGAAAATCCATAATGAATAACATCGATAAGAAATGATTGGATTTATCCATAGATAAAATAAGGCATTGTAATGAGTAGGCTAAATATAAAGGTTTTACTTGTATTATAAAGTTTTACGTCAACCTTTAGCAGACTGTAGTTGAGATTAGTTGGGAGGACTATTAAGAATAGGTTTTTCTCGCATGTTGTAACACCGTTTCCCGTTGATCAGCGAAGTTAAGCGACATTGGATCTGGGTAATAGTTGGATGGGAGACCGTCCGCTGGCGTCCAGACTATGTAGCGATCCCGTGGTTCGGATCCCAAGTAAAGTTGTAGGTCCCCTCCGTCTTAGATATTGCAAAGGAGGTTAAACAAAACCAATAATTATATATATATTTTTTTTAGTGACAGAGAGAATATTGTCATAATACTTATCCTGTTATTCAGAGTGTATATACACGAGTATACTGTATATAGGGGTACAGGGACTTTTGAAACATCCTGTAGAATAATTTTAAACATTAAACGTTAACATTTAATGGTAAATAGTGGCACTAAGTACAGTATTATGGTAGACCAAAAAGTACTAATTTATAGGAAAGATTGTAATTTTAAATGAATCTGAACACACACACACACGCGCGCGCGCAATCGGTATCCAGCACCTCGAGTAAAAGGCGAGAACGCTACCACCACACTACCACAAGATAAAAGTTAGTACAACCTGGTGAATATTTCAACACCCGAGGGAATATACAATTTTCTCGCGTCCAGAAGTGTTTTCCTAACTAAGTTTCATTCAAATCTGTGGTGTAACTCGAGGGAACGCATAGCTGGAATGTCACGCATGACGGCGCACGATTTTGCATGGTATTTCATCTCTGGGTCACCAGTGTTAAACCTAAAATGTGAGCGAAACCTTCCTATTGGCTGGTGGAGGCTATATTATATATATATATATATATATATATATTTCTCTGGAAGAAGATGCAAGTGGTACACAATAATATATACGTATGGAAAATACTCGAGGGTTGTGTCCCAAACCTTAGAAATGAAATAGAAACGCACTGAAATGAGTGAAGAGGTAGATTTTGTTGTGTCCCAGCTGCAGTGAGACGGGGGCCATGAAATCGAGAATGGATAGTACTCTCGGAATACAAGGGCCGAAACTTTTCAATGTTCTGCCTAAAAAAAACTGAGGAACCTCCAGCACCCCAACCTGAATACTAATTTCAAGAACCAGGAGGGGACAGGTTCTTGTGCAAAGTTCCTGATAGCCATGTGTGGCTGGCTACGAGGGTAAGAGGAGGTGGGATACTGCAGAGGGGTCGACCACGGGTCAATCCTGAACCGTCGTTCGAAACCATCATAAAGTATCGTAAGGTATATTTGTGTGTGTGTACGCGCGCGCGCAAGCAACTGGTCAGAAGTGGAGTTGTGTGTGGTAATTTACAAATGTAGTGGGGTACATTTTTTGTGAGAGAACACTTTTAATACCTCTGAACATGAAAAAAAAGTATATTAAAAATCTGGAAACATTTTTGTCAAAAAAAAAGAAAAGAAAAAAGATACGTTGGTCCTGGTCTGGTTAAAATAAAAAAGATACGTTGGTCCTGGTCTGGTTAGGTTAGTTAAAGGGAGGAGAGGTGTCTGGATTTACTGAAATGGAAAGGTGGCAGCACTACTTCCAGCCCTCAGTTTTGTCCGAAATTCTGTCATGCACTGAGATTAGGTTAAATTAAGTATGGTAAGTTAGTTTTTTTAGATACATGGATTTAAGAAGTCGGTATCTCGTTCATGCAGAGAGAGAGCGAGCGATGTGTGTGTGTGTGTGGATTTTAACTGGAAGATGGCAAGGAATTCTTCCGCACGACTGAACATTTTATTCTCGCTCTGTTATCTGTTATTTTGAGTCATTACAGGAATTGTGCGCATTTTTTTGTTACATTTCAGACCCAAGGTCGGGGGATGTAGTAAGATATATTTATATGTATAGTGTCAAAGGGAAATTTTGATGTAACATTATAACATTAGATTCGTGTATACTCGGCGAACCATTTAATTTATGTAAGGGCGACCTTGGTTCGGTGGATATTGACGATGACGATGATGATTTGCAGTCCGAGAGACTCCAGATGGATTCTCAGATATACGTGGAAGGCCGCGAATTTGCAGATGGATTCTCGATTGATCTCGTTCTTTTCTGGACTGAACTGTGTAAGCATTTACTATACTAAAGTGTAGAAACAATGAATTCACGCGATTGTCAGAGGCATTCATGCGAATTTCGGACTTACTTCATTGTTTCAACGTAACTTTTAATCAACAAATATTGAGTGGTGAGATTAGGTCGGGTTAAGTTTGTTAGTGTCGATAGACTGCCGTGTCGACGAAGTTGTGGGTATAAGGTCTGGAAATTTTACATCTTAGCAAAAGTTGGTGA
>JAJOZX010001961.1:0-187500 GCA_023014485.1 Bathynomus jamesi | reverse complement strand
GTCAAATTTTCTCTCTAATTGTTCTTTCAAATACTCTGACACACACACACACACACGGAGGGTTGATAAAATAAACAACCACTACATTTTTCCATAATTTTTTATTTGATAGAAATCAATGAATATATTTAGAATCTTGTTGCTTTCCCTTTTCTATTATGTAAAGCTGACACGTTCTGGCATTCCATTGATGACCTTTGCCATTTATTTTTGTAGGTAATTATCGTTGTATCTACTTACTTTTGTCAACCCTTTGTGTGTGTATTATATATATATATATAATATATATATATATATATATATATATATATATATATTATATTATATACACACACACACACACACACAGGGTGTCCGAGAATTATCTGTACAATTTTTGGCTGTTATTAAAAGTCAACCATGAAGTGTAGAAATTCCAGTGTTGTCCCATTTTACAGAGAATCTCATTAAGTTTTTTCTGATACCACGTTTGACAAGTTTTTTAGAAATGTACGCGGGTGACAGACATTGATGATTTAAAAGCAAGAATCACAGCTGCTATTGAGCGAATTGATGTGGATATGCTGCAGCGTACATGGCAACATTTGGAGTATCGATTGGATGTTTGCGAATCACTAATGGTGCACATATCGAATGTTTGTAATAACGTTACTTTAATAAAAGAAACTTTGAAAATACAGATTCTAAATAATCTTGTTACGAATTTCACGTGTGTTATGAAGAATTTTATTAAAAGATGAAATTGTACAAATAATGTTCGGACACACTAGAATTTCTAAAAAACTTGTCAAAACTTGGTATCAGAAAAAACTTAATGAGATTCTCTGTAAAATGGGACAATACTGGAATTTCTACACTTCATGGTTGACTTTTAATAACAGCCAAAAATTGTACAGATAATTCTCGGACACCCTGTGTGTGTAGATATATATATATATATATATATATATATATATATATCAGTGGTTACTCTGGAATGAAGTTGTGAGCAAGTATATATATACATTTCATTTGGAATTTCCGTTTTCATTGTTTAGAAAAGTGAGCATTAAGGCGGTGAAAACATTGCTAAAGCTGATTGATCATTTTGTGTTGTGATTATTTGAGCGAGTCTTTTTTAATCGCGTCCAACAATGATGTTTTAGTTCGTGCGTATACTGTACTCTCGTTTATAAATATAGCGGATAGCTGGCCTTTCAGACCGAGTAGATTTATAGGTAGCAATATTAGGATGACACTCATTCGTAGGGGACACACTTTCCTTTTAGTTAAAGTGCTTTGATTAAGTTGAATTGGAGTGCGCTTCTGCTTCGAAAGGAAGAACGAATTGAGAGGCTATTATTTCCAACTTGTAGACGCGCGTCCCGCATTTCCTTCCGGCAGACCGAGACGACCGTTTTGACGTCATGAAGTTGAATGAAGCAGACTGTTGACCCGCCATCCCATTTGGGTGGGTGGTTGTTGACGTTGATTATACGTGTTCAGAATACCTGCTTCTGGTGGGGAGTCGTGAAACGGGGGTAGAAAAACTAAGTTTATTTCTTTAAAACTTTGATTAGTTTTCATTCACAGCATTTTTTTAACACACACACAGAAAAATCGGCTCACTTGGAATATCGCGAAAAGCAAAAAAGGGGGCAAGCTTCTGTTTATAAAAGTTTTAAAATTCGAAAATATAGTCTATGAAGCAACGAAATAACGAGACAAAATAACGTCAGCTGCGAACACAAGCTGTAAAGAATTTTCGACATCTTTGAAGAATTCGACATTCTGACATTCAGTTGCTCATAGACTGCTAGTGCCACTTTTTTCTTCCACTAGTGGGAGTAGGCATTTGCGTTTGGCAACAGATTGACTTCTAATTCTTTTGGGTTTCAGAATTGGACATTTACAATGGATTTGAGTGCCGTGAACGTCGCGAGAGTCGTCGCCCTAATTGAAGGTGGTCGGAACCAGCGTTACGTCGCCGATGCGCTAAAAATTCCAAGAACAACGGTTCGACGTGTCTACCAACGCTATGTGGAGACGGGAGAGTACACCCGAAGACCAGGATCTGGAAGATCGCGCTGCACGTCTGCCCGTGACTATCGTTTCATTGTCTTGTGTGTTTTGCGAGATCGTCGCTTGACTGCCACAAACGTCCGCAATGAGCTGGAAAGGTCTCGACACGTAGTGTATCGGAGCCAACCGTTAGGAGGAGACTTATGGAAAGTGGCTTACACGCTAGACGTCCAGCAATGGGCCTGGAATTGCTCCCACACCACCGCAATGCTCGTCTTGCTTTCGCTCGTGAGCATGTTAATTGGACTCCTCCAAAAGCAACCCTCTCCGTAAAATTGTACGGGGCGAATCTTTCTCTTGTTCTTCTTCACACTCTTTCCCGTCCATCGGATGTTCGAAGATTAAATCTTGATTCGTCCGTGAATAATACTCGTCCCCATTGGACCATAGTCCAATTGACATGCTCACGAGCGAAAGCAAGATGAGCATTGCGGTGGTGTGGGAATAATTCCGTGCCCATTGCTGGACGTCTAACATGAAAGCCACTTTACATAAGTCTCCTTCTAACGGTTCGCTCCGATACATTGACGCCTTGAGACCTCTCCAGCTCATTGCGGACGTTTGTGGCAGTCAAGCGACGATCTCGCAAAACACACAAGACAATGAAACGATAGTCACGGGCAGACGTGCAGCGCGATCTTCCAGATCCTGGTCTTCGGGTGTACTCTCCCGTCTCCACATAGCGTTGGTAGACACGTCGAACCGTTCTTGGAATTTCTAGCGCATCAGCGACGTAACGCTGGCTCCGACCACCTTCAATTAGGGCGACGACTCTCGCGACGTTCACGGCACTCAAATCCATTGTAAATGTCCAATTCTGAAAACCAAAAGAATTAGAAGTCTGTCTGTTACTAAACACAAATGCCTACTCCCACTAGTGGAAGAAAAAAGTGGCACTAGCAGTCTAAGAGCAACTGAATGTTAGAATGTCGAATTCTTAAAAGAAGTCGAAAATTCGTTACAGGTAGTGTGTTCGCAGCTGATGTTGTTTTGTCTCGTCATTTGGTTGCCTCATAGACTATATTTTCGAATTTTAAAACTTTTATAAACAGAAGCTTGCCCACTTTTTTGCTTTTCGCGATATTCCAAGTGGGCCGATTTTTCTGTCGCTCAGTGTATATATGTTACGGCATTTTTGCGAAATCGGCCTTTTTGCAAAAGGGATAAGTCGTGATATTTTTGTTAAACAACGGAAATATCATGACTTAACCTAACCAGTCTTCAAGGGCGGACAGTTGATTTAGGTTAATTTAATGCCCGGTTAGGCCAACTGTCCGCCCTTGACGATTGGTTAGGTTCGGTCATGATATTTCCGTTGTTTAACGAAAATATCACGACTTAACCCTTTTGCAAAAAGGCCGTAACATATACAGGGTGTCCCAGAATTAACTATTTCAATGAAAATGGACAAATTTAATAAAAACTGACATAATTTTGTGTTTATTACTAAATTATGATAAAAACAAATAGATTTATAAATCATAAGTCAAAACTTTATTGAGAAGTTTCAACATGTGCACCGTCTGTATCTCTGCAAATTTCAAATCTATCCTCAGCGCTGCGAAACAAATTTTGAAGCATTTCAGGTGTTATCTCCCGCACTGCCAACTGGATGCGTTCTTTAAGTTCAGCTAAACTATTGATCTTTTGGCGATAAACCTTTGTTTTTATGAAACCCCATGCAAAGAAATCCAGGGGTGTCAAATCCGGAGAACGCGGAGGCCAAGGTCGAGGTCCTCCACGTCCAATCCACCGATTCGGAAGGCGTCTGTTGAGGTATTCTCGAACAATTAGAGCATAATGACATGGTGCTCCATCTTGTTGAAACACAACATTATCAAGAATGCCATCGAATAACATCGATAACGTGAATTTTGACAAATTGTTCACTTTCGATAATAGTAATACTCGCAATAACGGATTCAAGTTGCGTGGCAGACGTTTCATTACTAATATCGCTAAAAACTTCTTTACGTTAAAGTAATTGATAAATGGAATAATCTTCCCGCGTCAGTCGTTCATTCTACCAGCGTTAATATGTTTAAGAACCGTCTTGACAGACATTTTAAAGGTATTAACGTTGTTTAATTTAAATAACAACAAAGTTAGTAACAGAAGCTCTGGTGGTGGTGCTCGGGGATGAGTCTGTTGACGATGAATGCCAGCTTGTGACATGCCAGCGTGTGATGCCAGCAATAAAATTATTTAAAAAAAAAAAAAAAAAAAAAAAATTAGACTAACACGAATGTAGATGTAGCTCATAGCGTAAACTAACCCACTTTTTGTTTAACTTTACCTACTTTTTTTTTTTTTCTTATCCTCCTTACTTTGCATGTCTCTAACTCTTTTCTTGCATGTTTGTAGTTTGCATGGTATGACAGTGAGTTAAGACTGTGTTTGCATGGTTTGTAAGCGTTCTTATTTTACTTCTTTTCATCTTTCACCCCTCTCCTATTCTCCGACTATTTTTCTGACTTGTCGGCAGTGGCCGGCGGATGATGATGGTGAGACACTTTTCCTCTTTTTCTGAATGAATGTTAACCCACGAGTGATAGGTGTTGCTCCTTACTTAACCCCTTATTCTCTTCTCTTCTCTTCTCTTAACCCCCTACTCTTTCCTTTCTCTCGGGCTAGCCTTAGAGTGGATCTTAGGGTCTTTGTTAGCCTTAGCTTCTGTAGATCTGTAGATCAAGAAGCTGTGGTTCGAGAAACTGTTGAAGCATATCAAGGTAGACGGTACCTGTTACAGTTGCTTCCGCAAAGAAGAATGGGCCATAAATTTTGGATTTGGTCATTCCAAGCCACACGTTAACTTTTGGAGAGTCTCTTTGCCATTCTATGACTTCAGACGGTCTTTCACTGGACCAGATACGACAGTTGTGTCGATTGACTTTACCACACGTGTGGAAAGTCGCCTCATCACTGAATAAGATGTTATCCAATAAACTTTCATTTTCGATTTGATCCACAATTTCTGCACACCTTGCTGCTCGATTTGGATAATCCTCTTCATTTAGGGCATGCAGTACTTGAATGTGATAAGCCTTTTTCATCAATGTCGAACGCAAGATTCTATGAACTGTTGTCTTGGATATGTTGAGTCTTCGACCGGCCTCCCTAACCGAAGTTGTTGGTTCATCCTCAAACAATTGTCGTACCTGTTCGGTACTGTTACGTGCTGTCCTTGGGCGTCCTCTTCCCACCTCGTCGTGTACGGATCCAGTTCTTTTAAATTTGTTTACAAGTTCACGAATTGCTTTGTAGGACCGGTTCTGTGGAATCTTCTTGTAAATTTTTCTCTGATTTCATTACATTGCATTCCTTTGATACGGGATGTTACAACAAAGATGCGTTCTTGTGTATTCATTATTAATAGGGTTCTGAAAGAGAATGAAAATAAAACTATGAAAAAATTATGAAAATAAAATTATGAAAAAAATTTAGAAATTTATACATTTTTAACACATATTAAACATGATAAACATAAATAAAAGTGTGTTTTTAAAAAATTTGTCCGATTTCATCGAAATAGTTAATTCTGGGACACCCTGTATATACACTGGAAACAGTCCTGTTTCCAGATTTTATAGCCACCCTATATATATATTAGGGTTGGATCAATTAAATTAATTAACTAAACTTTTTTGCCAATTAACTGATTAAATTAATTAATTTAACTAGTTAAATTTTTTAAAAAGTTTAACTTAACTTCAATTAATTTTCCTATAAAAATGCTCTTTTTATCTTTGAGTGAAATGTAATAGGCTAAGAGATGGAAGGTTTGAGAACCTCATCTTTTGTAAAGTTAACAAGCATGTTTAATTTGTAAGTGAAGTACTGTACTGTAATAAAATTTCTTGGTGTAATGATAGATAAGAATTTGCAGTGGAATAATCATGTAAATTATATCTCAAAAATGATTTCAAGCAGCATTGCTTGATTTATTTAAACATAAGCACGTAGTCACTAAACAAGCTTTATTAACTCTATCATATTGTTGTTGTTCCTTGGATGATGTGCTGCACCCTTGTATGGGGAAATTCTGGTAACAACACTTTAAACAGTCTGTCATCCAAAAACGAGCAATAAGGTTATCTGATGCCAATTTCCATGATCTATTCTAGTGCATTATTTAAAGAGCTAAAGCTCAAAGATGTAATCAAACTGACACATTTTATTCTTATTTAGCTACAAGTGTAAGAACAAAATCATTAACTGACAAGAGGTAAATAAATATTTTGACTCTTCGTAAGAACAAAATCATTAACTAACAATAGGTAAATAAATATTTTGACTCTTCAAAAAATCCACTCGGATCAGACTAGAATAGATTGAAACATGTTATTCCTCAATTTTAGAATTTCATTTTAAAAATGACCAATTTTCATTGGACTGAAACTGAAATGATTTACGTGAGCTGATGTAAAAAGTAATGTGAATGTAAATTGTTTAAAAACAAGTTAAAATCTCGATTAATAATGGAATACTAATAAAAATGTAGGATTAAATGTACATTACTCGTTCATCTGTTGTGTCTAATACTGTATTGATTTCTTTGTATAATATTCATATATCTTCAATGACGACTTTATTTATAGTGTAATAATAACTTACTGTAAGATTAATACATACTGTAATTAACAGTTCTTATTCATGATTCTATATTATTAATAATAATAACTTTTATTTTTAATTAACAGCCCAGTAAAGCCTAAAGCTTAAGGGCCAAATAAAATAAATAGTTCAATTTCTCAATTATTTATTGTTTAATTTACTGTAACAACAAAAATTGTAGAATTGCATTTATTTTATTAATAAAGGTTATTCATTTCAATTCAAGTATATATTTTGTATCTCTAATTTGACTATTGTTGGTAAGGAATGTGGATTATGTTCAGTGTCAATAGTGTGCAATATAAAACATACAGTTTAGAAAACAATGTTATTAAATTCATTTTGCCTTCATTTTTACGATGGAAAACTTTTATAGGCCTAAAAGTTGAGACTTGTTGAGAAAAGTTGAGTTGAGACCATAAACAAATTTAATTTATTTATAAGAAACAGAAAAATAATAAAAGCTTATAGAAAAAATTATCTTTGTCTTGCCTTGTATAATATGCAAAAAAATACATATAATTTATCAGACATTGATGACCACACATACAAGGTGATCCCACATAATTACAGGTTTATCATTACCTTGATTAGTTATATAATATGTACGCGCATGCACGTCATGTGATGCATATTGTAGTGTGACTCAGGCTGAGTCCAAAGACAGTTACCGCTTGTTGATATTTTATTTTCTCTCGATATTTACTGTTTTGTGAAATCATTTTGTGTTTTATCGCATTTTGTGCATTTAAATAATGGCTACTGTTGTTGTTGTTGGTTAGCCGATCAGCTCACCCTGATCGAGCAAGCCGGCGGCACGCAGGTAACCGATCGCCCTCTCTCGAGTGGACCAGAGGTTCAGCGCACTAGTGATGTTGTGTTGTGTTCGTTGTTGTGCTAGAGCGGTACAGTCTGTCATAATGTGTTCAATTGTTTGTAGTGTGTCCTGGCACAGGTGGCAGGTGTCGTCTGTGGAGTTGTCTATTCTGTGTTTATATGTCTAAGTTGGGGTGATGTCCACATCGGAATCGTGCTAAGTTAACTCGATCCGATCTGCTCAGGCTGATCTCTGACCTGTTAATGGGCGGCGGCTTCGCACCTAGGACCGCATTCGGACCGAGTCGTGTCAGTGCTTTGTGGGTTAGGTGTGTGTGTGTGTGTTTTCTGTACTGTGTGATGTCTGTGGGAGTGTGGGGCGTGGTATGGAATGGAGTATTTGGTTATAATGTCTCTCTGGTGTTACCTTAATGGTGCGAGGTGTCGGTGCGTGATTGTACATGTAGTGGCAAGGGTGTTGTGGGTTAGTTGTCGCTGCTGCCATGAATTGTGTTCCCCTCATGTCTAAATGTTCTCTAACTTTCAGTATTTTTGTTTCTGTGTGCAGGTGTTCTATTGGTGTTGTTTGAGTGCATCCTGTAATGATACGAAGTGCGTTGTTTTGTATTGTCTGTAAGGTGTTTATGTGTGTGTTTGAGATAATGGGTGCCCAGCATGGGCTAGCATAGTCCATATCTGAGCGAATATATTGTTTGTATATGAGTGATGTTTCCTGCTGGTGTCCAAAGTTTGTGCCTGTTAGTATCCTAACCGTGTTAAGTCTTGACGTACATTTGTTTTTAATGTCCCGAATGTGGTTTGCAAAAGATGAAGATGTGTTGTATGTGACCCCATGTATTTTGGTCCTGTGTGTGTGTGGAATGTTGGTGGTGGTTAGTGTAATCTGTGGAGTTATCTGGTGTTCTTTTGTGTTGCTTGTCAGCAAGGTGATGGTTGATTTTGTGGGCGCTACTTTGAGTCTATTGTGTGTGAGCCAGTCTTGTATACTGTTTATGTATGTAGGTAGGTTATTTGTGGCGGTGTCGATGTTGTTGTGGGTGGGTGTTAGAGTGATGTTATCTGCATATGATGATAAAGTAAGCTTGTTATCTATGGGTTTTGGAATGTCATGCATGTATAAGTTGAAGAGTGTTGGTTAGAGGACAAAGCCTTGAGGGACCCCGTTCGGAAAAAGCTCGTTTTTGGATGACTTGCCATTAAATGTGACATGTGAGTATCTTCCTGAAAGATAGTTGCTCAGCCACCTTTTGGTGTTATTGTGCATGTTTGTGTTGAGTATTTTGTTTATGAGAGGGAAGCGTGGGATAACATCAACTGCTTTACTAATCAGGGCTGTGCTGGTCTATCACTTTCGGGTCGGGTCCGGGTCATTTTTCTAATTTACTTTCGGGTCCGGGTCATTTTTCTAATTTACCTTCGGGTCCTGGTCCAGGTCTGGGTTGGCCCCGAAAGTTCACTTTCAGGTCTTGTCGGGTCTTTCAGTATATGACCCGGGTCTGGGTCGGGTCCATTATTAAAAATGTAATAATTATAATCTGGTATAGGATAGGTAATAAGACTGCTACCGTAGCTACATTAACATGTTTTCTGAAACATAGTAAAACATTATATGGCTATACGGTAGTAGCCTAACCATATGTATTAATTAATCTGGTTTTGGAAATGTTTGAAAGTAGGTGTATTAATATTTAATAGTAATTAGGTATAGTTATACATGCATTGCTAAGGGGCAAAGTACGATGTATGATTGCTCTCTTCAGCCCCCTTATTCTAAATTTTAATTAATTTTGTGAAAACAAATTCTATATTTTTTTGAGTGAACTCAAATGGAAAGGCGACAGCACTTGATCATATCGAACCCGTTGTCTGTTGCAATGGATACAACTTGTGCAGATCCTAAGTCGTACTCGGTTAACACAGACTGAATGGTTTGTTTCAAAACATCTCCTATGAAATTAATTATTTATTACTGATTTAGATTTAAAGTAGCATTCTTTTACATATACTGTAATATTGTACGATATATATATATAAATATAATTTTATATACTGTATATATAATTTGTGTGAAATGTAAATAATTTTTACCAGTATGCGCGCAGTGAAGTTCCTTGACAGCCAATGTTTTCACTTCAATTTTGTTTTCAGTCATATTGGGCTTGAATACCTAAAAATCCTCTATCTAGCGGCTGCAACAATTTACTTTTAAATGAAACATTTTATTTTAAGAAGTATTTTTAACTTATTTTTTAAGCTATTGCTTTATCGAGAGTCAAATTAGCAAGATTTTTTCTGTTCATGTTTATATTCATTGCAAATAGAAATGGTTCAACCAAAATTTTAAATCCAATATCTTCTACAATGCTAAAAGGCCGCCTGTCTATTGTCACCCACGAAATAAAGCCATTTTCTAAAGTTTTCTTATGAAGTTGCGGGTGAACTCCAACTTTAATTTGTTTAAAAAAGTTTTTAACACTAGTTTGGCCTACATTCATTCCCTTGGTTTGTACTTGAGTTTTCGAAGTACTGCTAGTGCTAGGTAGGCTTTTATCATGATCCTCAACTTTACGATATATGTCTGGGTGACACGATTTTAGGTGTCGCTTTAGGTTTGTCATATGATTGCCACTATACACTTTTCCACACTTTTCAATTTGGCATGTAGATGTTTTATCAATATTATTATATTCAAAATATTCATTTGTAAGGCTAGTATTTTTTGCTACCACTCCCCACCAAAAAAAGACCTTGTAAAGGCATTGCAAACTCAAATAAATAACAAACGAAGCACTGGAGACCAACCAATGTACACAGTACACAACTCACAAACAAACAATAAAATGTATTAGGATTAGGCTATTCTTCCGTCACCGTTAACTCTCTACTTCCAGTGAGTCATTGTCAAATCTAAAGGCGCACACGTAAATTTTGTAAACTAAAAACCCGGCTGTGCGGGGCCTTCACTTTCGGGTTGGGTCTGGGTCAATTTTAAAATTCACTTTCAGGTCCCGGTCTTTTTTCTAATTCACTATCGGGTCCGGGTCTTATCTCACTTTCGGGTTAAACCCAGGTCTGGGTCCGGGTCCGACCTGCCAGCCCTGTTACTAATATCTATTGTTGCTAATAGTGTACGTTGAGCTGGTCGTCTGGAGTTGATGCCATCCATGATGTGCTGCGTGAGGTTAGTGAGTAATGTCGTGGTTGAGTGGTGAGGTCTGAATCCATGTTGAGTAGGCGGTAGTGGTATGTGTGGGTTGGTGATTTGTAAGATTAGTCTTTCTGTTACTTTGGAAGGTGTGCATAGTAAAGTAATGGGTCTATAGGAAGCTGGTTCTGTTGGATTTTTGTTTGGTTTGAGTAGTGTAATAATTTTACCTTGTTTCCATATGTCAGGAATAATACAGTGTTGGTATGAATATGTGCTGATGTTTGTGAGAGCTAGTATTCCCTGTGGGCCCAAGTGTTTAAGGTGTATGTTAGATATGTTGTCTGGTCCAGTAGCCTTCGAATTCTTAATGTTTTTGATGATCTTGGTGGTTGGTCTGTATTGAAGGGCGTAATGGTCGTGTCGAGTCTGTAGGTTTTCTTGTGTCTGGCTGTTTGTCTGTCTGCGTGTTTCTGGCAGTGATTAACTAGAATGGCAGTGATTAACTAGAATGTTAGCTTGTTGTGTATATATTGGGATTTTATTTTGGCTGCGACAGATAGCCGCGTGTGAGTTGTGAATGCCGCTGCTAGAGTGGGTAATGCTGTTTATAGTCTTGTATAACCTGGATGTATCTGTGGAGTGGTTTAGTGTTGTTATGAATTCCCTAAATGTTTGTTTGTTTTTCTTTGAGTTTGTTTATTTCTGTGTTGAGCTGTTGTATCTGGTGTTTTATGGCTTCTGTGTGTGGTGTTTGTGTGTTATGTTTGAGGTTGTTACGTTGCCTTATGAGGTGGGCTATTTCTCTAGTGTAATTTGGGTTGTACTGTATTTACTAATGTTGCCCTTGGGTATGTATTTGTTTGCATTATTGATGATCTGATTAAATGTCTTGATTGTTGTATTGATGTTTATGATGGGTGTGCTGTTTAATGTGGTGAATTGTTCCTCAGTCTGTATTTTGAACTGTTCCCAAGATTTCTTGTAATTTCTGTAAGTGTGCCTAAGGCTGTTGGGGCAGAGTGTAGACATGTGTTGTAATGATGATGGGCAGGTGGTCTGATGACAGTTGTTTTTCTGTTCTCCATTGTGTATGTGTTGCTAGTGATGGGGAACAGAACGTTATGTCTGGGGAGGAGTTTGAGTATCCTGCTTGATGTGGTGTGTGTGTATGTTCTTCTGTATTGTTAAGGATGAAGAGGCTGTTTAGTTGTGTGGCTATGTTGGCGCCGCTGGTGTTGCTTTGGTTGTGCAGGTACCAACTAGTGTCTTTAGCGTTGAAGTCTCCTCCTAAGATGACATTAGAGAGAGAGGCCAGATTGTGTAACTGTGGATTGTAATTGGCTGGCACCTGAGGTGAACTATCTGGTGGGCTGTAACTGTTGATTAGTGTGGTGGCGTGTTTTGCGCTTGTTTTAATGTTAACTGCCTGTATTTCTATCGTGTTATCCGCTTGGATTGTATTTGTAATGTTTTGGGTGGCATCAGTGTAGCTAATGCTTTTACGTATGTAAATGATGAGTCCACCCCCGTTACCCCCAGTACGATCTTGACGGATGAAGAACAACGTGTGTGCATAAAATTTTGCCTTAAGCTGGGCAAGACTGCTTCTGGAACCCATCTCATGCTGCACACAGCATTTGTCAATGACGCCTTAAGTCGGACAACCACTTTTGAGTGGCACAAACGCTTTAATAAGGAAGGCCGAATGCCGACGGAGGACGATGCAAGGGTGTGGTCGACCTTCCACTTCAAGAACTGATGACATTTGCTTGTGTTCGTGAAATGATTGGAGGGAACCGTAGACTGACAGTCAGGGAAGTCGCGGACGAAATGGACATTTCGATAGGATCATGCCACACAATACTCAGAGAATTTGGGGATGCGTCGTGTGTCAGCCAAATTTGTGCCACGACTCTTGACTGCTGAGCAGAAAGAGCAACGTGTTGTTGTTTCAAGACCTCCTTCAACGTGCCAGTTTTGCTAAAAAAAATTCTCAAAAATATCGTTACGGGTGACGAGACGTGGGTGTACGGGTATGACGTTGAAACAAAACAGCAGGCATCTCAATGGAAGTGCGCGACGTCCCCGAGACCGAAAAAAGCACACAGCAAGTCCGATTGGATGTGAAGGTAATGCTGGTCGTTTTTTTCGATTACTACGGACTCGTTCATTACAAATTCGTCCCTAGAGGTCAAACGGTTAACCAACAGTTTTATTTGGAAATACTGAAGCGCGTGCGAGACGCAGTAAGGAGAAAACGGCCTGAAAGTTTGAATGCGGGAAAGTGGATGTTGCACCATGACAATGCTCCCGCACACACAGCGTTGTCAATTCAGCAGTACCTGGCGAAGCACAACGTCGTAGTCGTTCTTCAGTCCCCGTATTCTCCAGATCTGTCCCCGGCAGACTTTTTTTCTTTTCCCCAAACTTAAATTTGCATTGAAAGGTCGAAGATTTCAGTGTGGAAGAAATTATTCAAAATGCGACAAACGAACTAAAGGGGGTCAGGAATACGGCGTATCACGAATGCTTTCAAAGGTGGAAACGCCGTTGGGAACGATGTATAGCCGCACAAGGAAACTACTTTGAAGGGGACAACGTAAATTAGATCATAAGTGTTATCGAAAGTGTTTGTGGGCTCAGTCCGGGAACTTTTTGAACACACCTCGTACAGAAAGGTTATATATTTCAAAAATGATTGGGTGGAGTCAACCAAATCTGACTGCCTTAAAGGTGGGGTTTCCTCTCAATTTTACCACTCACCAGCGATTGGTTTTCCCTTGAAAACGTTTGGTTCTTGGTTAGCCAGCAAAGATTCCGAAGAGGGTATAATTTTACGCGAAATCGTAAGTCAGATAAGGAATCTTTGGTTTGACAAAACAAATTACTGAAAGATTATAGGATGGCTCGTAAAAACAATAACTCGTAGCTTACAACTTAAGCGAGGGGAAAAACTTGTGTTATGTGCTAACCACATGAAAGGATTCAAACCTAAAATAATTTGGAATTGATGTAATTTTGATTACCGTTTTATTCTTTTAATAATCTTATTCATTTTGTTTAAGTGGATTGTCTCATGTTCGACCCATCGGTCGGACACACACACACACACACACACACACACACACACACACACACACACACACACACAAGTCAATCTTAACGTATCCAGATATACTCTATATATATATATATATATATATATAGTTTTTTTCATAGCTGCGGTTGCGATAATTTCGCCTGTTATGCACGATTATTTTAGATATTTTTAAAATCACGCCGAAGTGAAGTATTGTTTATGTACCAGTCATTATTTTGGAAACGATCACTTGACTCCTACATGGGGGAATCGTGTGTAAAAGTTATTGGTGTTGTACGTAATGGGGACCATTTTTAAATAATTTTTGAGGCGCTGCCATTATATTTTTTAAAGTTAATTTTCAGTCGTGAAAGGCCACTGATCTTGAAGGTGCAATTAATTATAATGGCGGTTTTAGTTATGTTTTTAATTAAAACAGTGTTGCTCGTTGATATTTTAGGGTCGTTTGTAGTAATGATAGGAGGTTTTTCTTCCTATATATAATGTAAAGTAATTGTTTTACACAGTCGTCTTGGCCTTCATCATTATTATTATTAAATATATATTTGCTAATGGTTCAATGTGTAAAAAATGATTGAGGTTAGAGTGTGTGTTCATTCCAACGCGAAGATTGAAGGTTTTTGGATATTTAGGCCTTTTACTTCGAATTTCATGAATGAATGCCAGTGTATCAGCTGGTTACGGGCATCTTGGCATTGAATAATGAAGGATATAAATAATGTTTGTTATGGACTGCAGGCCCCGGTGCAGGGTGAAGGTTGATTTAGTCTTTATACATCATCAGGTGCGTGATTTTAATACGCATTTTATAACTGCTAAAAGTCAAAAGAATAGAGTAGCGCTGATGTGTTCAGACTGATGATAAAATTATATATATTAAAGGTCATAATAATATAATTGTAAAGTCGCATGATATAAATAATTAGCTACTCTCCGCGATCACATTTGCAGGATGATTTTTATTAATAGAGTAATTGGCAACTGAGCGCAACGAGAGGAAATAATTTTGGTCAAATTTATTCAAACAAAGCCCAGAGAGAGAGAGTCAAAGCAAAGCAGTCAGTTGGGCCTGGAGCTCGAGTTGGGAAGGCTGTGTATTTTATTTCTCTATTGATTTACCAGTGAATTATTTGAAAAGTGTTTGCTTCAATTATTTAGGGTAAACGTTATTATTTCCAAAATGCGTGTGTAGATTTACCCGTGTTTCCTCTGTTTTCATCGCGTTGTGTTTATGAAAATGGGTTTCGTTCTCCTTATGTGAAGCTGTTTTAAACTGTACAATGTGGGATTTGATTCGTTGAATAAAAGAGGAAATATTTGGAATTTGAACTTGGCTCACTTACCAAAGGATTGACTGGGCCGTTGTTGGTAGAACAAATTTTTTGAAATTGTGACAGTTGTGTTTTTCCCGCATACTCATGTCCGGTCGAAAGGTACAGGAGTGGGCGCTGTGTTCCTTATAACAATGGAAGCTATACAGGATGTAACCCACAGGTGAGAACTCCGAGAGAATGATTTTAAAATTTTTTTTTCCATATGCCGGTTCTGAGGTTTTATATATTTTCCGTTTATATAGATAACGTGACCATAAGACCCAGAATTTTAGGTTCCCATGTTTATTTCTGTACTTTAATGGAAGGCTTTACAGGGTTTAAAAACGTTTTACGGCCTGTAGGCTTATCAAACTGGCATGTTTAATTAGTATTTAGTATATAGCCTAAGCTTTAATAATTCCTATAGGTGTTTCTTTTATATATACAGTATATATATACACACACACACTTTGAAAAAAGTAAATGGCCCCTCAAAAATAAAGGCCTCAGTGTCAAAATCGGAACACGATGAGACCGTGTCGTGGAATTTGCATGATTTCTATAATGAAGGAGACTGAATAAGAAATGTTTCATTAGCCTATTTATTTATTTAATATAAAAATTGTACATTTGAGAAGATTGAAAGCGTGTTTTCGCGTAACATTAGGGTTTTTTTAATGTTGGTTTGAGTGTGTTTGTTATTGCTTTTATCTTCATTTGCCAGCTCCTTAGAGCCCCCCCTCTTCCATTAATATATGATGTGGGTGTAGACTGGAGTGTATTGAGTAGGCCTGTGTAATCTAATGCTGTTGCAAATAGATAGAGCTCTAGTTGAATTTTATGACGTTGCAGTGATTGCATTGCATTTTTTGGTTTTGATAGATATGCCCCTTTTTCTGCAAAGTTGCTGAAAAAATAATGAAATAAACGGTATTGAGTTCAATATTTTTTTTAATTATTTATTTTAATTGACTTTCGGATCCTGGCAGATAAAGTCCGCGAAAGTGTAACACCCACAATAATGACCTTAGTTTCTTTGGGTGTGCGCGCGTATATATATATATATATATATACAGGGTGTCTCAGAAGTCACTATCTATTTCGGTGACATTAGATGTTTGTTTTTTTAAATGCTATGCTGGCATAAAGATATGTACTTCTGGTGCAAATTTGTGTATTTAAAAAAAGTTAATTGGTTTATTTTGAATTTTGTGTAATTTATAAATTTATCTTGACATGCTTGAACAATTCCTCGAACCTCAACTTCTTACAGATGGCATTCTTGACACAGTAGTTTTTCAGCAGGATGGAGCACCGTGCCATTATGCAATAATTGTACGTGATTATCTTGACACGCTTCCCCGGTCGCTGGATTGGTCGTGGAGGAACACAACCATGGGCAGCACGTTCACCCGATTTAACACCATTAGATTTTTTCGCCTGGGGTTTCATTAAGTCTAAGGTGTACACTGGTAGAAGAATTAGTGATGTAGCCGAACTTCGAAATCGTATTACCGATGCAGTTCAGAAAATAACACCTCAAATGCTGGAAAGTGTGTTCCGGGAAACAACTTATCGCTTTGAGCTCTGTAGAGACACTGATGATCGCCATGTGGAGACAGATAAATAAATAGCACCAATTCTTTGTGGCACTTACTTTGAAATAAATATATTTTTCATGTCTTAAACCAGTTTTTCGTAATCCCATTATTTTTCAAAATAGATAGTGACTTTTGAGACACCCTGTATATCTCAAAATGCGCTAAAATACACGCGGCTTACGGTAAAAAGATCAGCCAGCCAAACTAGAAACTAAAATCATTAAAAAATTGGCCAAAACTGAGCATAAAACGTTGTTTTTTGGGTTTCCCCTATAAAGTTACAGTATATCTCAGCATGTCATATCGTAATCATCCGTAGAATGTAATTATGATGGTGAATAATTAATCAGTTCATTTATGTATCGTGGTTATTTATGCTCAGTCTCCGAAAAAGAAAGTTTTTTTTTTAAATTGATTTTACGAAGGTTTTGGGAGACTGGGTTCATTGTATCGTCCTACGTCGTGTTACGCTTTTAAGATGGGTTATATTTGTTTCATATTCTTTACGTCAGAAAATTTCAAAAGAAATTGTGTTAGGGACACTCTTTTTATTTATTTCATTTTGGTATATCTAAAAAACCCTTTGTGTAAGGTTGTCTTTCTATAAAATATTGTCAGTTTGGGTAGGCCTTTACGGGCATTTTTAAGGCTTCAGGTGGTATGGTGCCATAATTTCTTGCGTGCATTTTGGTCCAGGAAAACCGGCCATTATAAATTTGAAAGTCTGTATCCCTCGACGTCGTCATTCAGTAAATTACGAGAGGAATTTGTTAGATAAATGCATTTTACGTAAATAGAACGTACCGCGGGTGTCCCTTTTGCATTGTTTATGCGTGCGAGACCCATTTATAGACAGCACGCGTTTTGCTTTGTGTTGAAATTGTTCGTTTTCTCGAGTTCCTTTGGAATTCCGACCATCCTAAATAGAGAGTGTAAAAACTAGGGTAATTATTTTAAATTATACAGCAACCTTCGGAAGAGTGAAGGGCATATCTTCAACGATTTTGATCCAGGTAGATTTCCCGAAGACGGCTTGAACTTCGTTTGGAAATGTTGCCATTAATATGTATAACTTTAGAGTTACCTTCTCAGTCCGTACCCAAATTTAATTGGTTTCAGTTAGGCCTAATCGAATATTTCTTTTAGGTTTTTTCACAATATATTTTATTATGAAGTTCATTTACGGGTTGAAATTTTGCTCGTAGATCCAATCTTTCTCTCTCTTTTTTTTTTTTTTTTCTTAAGTTCTGATAACACCAGGCCTAGAATATCACAATACCTTAAAATAGCTCTGACCGCTCTCATCCCATAAAAAACTATAAGATTACAACTCCAGAAGAAGAGATAGTGCTAAATATGGCCCGATAACGCGTCATCAATTCGCTGTGCAAGACAGCGTCTCTATTTCTTATTGATACGTTAGGCCTGGAAAAGGAAACTCCTTCCACCTTTAAGCCTACCTCGCTCGATTCCGCCTCAGAATGCTTGAAATGTATCGTCTCGTCTCGTGAAACTCTAAGTCCCGTTCATTAGATTCGCTTTGTAGGATGGGATCTCAATCGATGATTTAAGGGTCTGGTTTTCCCCAACCCCAGCCCCGTAGAAAGTACACAAAAATTTAGTCGAATCGACCGCGAGAGAAATATTTATTAGGACAAATTACTTCGAGGATAACGTCATTATTTATCGCTATCTTAAAGAGGTAAAAGATCGGTTTGATTCCTAACCCAAGTAAATATTTTTACGCACTCGTATTTGTTTTACATAAAAGATATACATTTGTATATGAACACGGTTTTTAAGTTCACTGGTTTCGGGGTTCTGGATGGCGTGATTGACTGAAAACGAGATTTTGAGTTCCGATAGCTCAAATTTTGCCGCTGTTTATTACCTTTGCCCATTTCATATACACTATACATTCGTAACTCGTTATGGTTATGGTACTGTAGTAGTACTGTACGCTCCTCCGCACGAGAAAGTTTGCGTGGAACTTTGCTTTGTCATGAAATATATTCTCAATAAACGAGACCATTGTTTCTTCGTCACGTCTCACTCGGTTTTGAGATTTTCCTTTTAGTATTACAAAAGAGAAACTTTCCTCTTGGGTTAAAACGAAATGGATGAACGGTTTTTAGTATGTTGTAAAAATAGTCTGCAGTCGATGTGTATATATAGGCTCTGTCGAAAATACTATTTGGTTGGATTTCTATGAAATTTTTTATACGAGTCTCTTCAAGTGAACATTATTTGTACTTAAGTTGGGTTAGGCTAAGTTATCTTATCTTATCTTTAGGTTTAGAGTATAGTAGATTAGATTAAATTTGGATAGCTTTAGGGTTTTTCCGTCGGTCAAACTGTTACGTTTTTCAAAAGGACCCAGGGCAGCTCTCCTCTCATAATTCATTTATTTAGGACCAAGTATAGTGAAAGGCACAGAAAAGCTTAATTTTGTACGTATAATAAAGACGGACATGTATGCCCACGTGCAAATATTACTAACTAAACTTAGCGCATTCATTTCAATTCGAGTTAGCGAGGTTTTCTGTCATCCGTTTCGTGAACAGTAGACCTTTGAGGAGCGTTTTTAGTCTGCTTAACTACTATTTATTTCTGTTGATTATATATATATATGGTTATCGAATGGTAAATGTACTTTTTTCCTTTGTTTTTTCCTTTCTACTCCAGTTGGAGAGTTTCTTACTTCCGGGATTAAACCTTAACCCTAAGGAATTTTTAGATACAGCCTAGTACTAGGCGTAAGATAGAGGTGCTGTATCGTAGTATCTCCTCTAAAATTTCTCCAGATGTTATACTTATGGGCAGTTGATCAAGGAACTCCTGTAGATTTTTTTACTGCCCATGTCGCTCCCACCACTATTGGGATGATCTCAGGTTCTACATTCCACATTCTCCGTATTTCATGTTTGAGTCAGGTATTTTAAGACCTTTTCCTTTTCATAGTTAGCCACATTCCAGCCCGCTGGGACTCCTACTTCCACTAAGAAGTACCCTCCTCTTCTCTCACTACTATGTGTCTGGCCTGCATCCTGATGTCAGTTGGTATCTCATGATCATATAGTAGCAGCACCTTATTGTCCTCTATTCCTTGTGGAATATGTTCCCAATGCTTTTCTGTTTCTAGCCCTATCTCATATTTCTTACACGGCTTGAAGTGGATTAGCTTGCAGACTGCATTGTGTCTGTCTGTGTAGTTTCCCCTGTGTAGGAGTATTTCGCATCCAGATAATATGTGACTCGGTCTCTGGGTTCTTTGAGCACAGTCTGCACATCTCGGTTCATTTTTAGTGCCTGGTCTTGTGCTGCCACCACCAGCCGTTCATCTTCTGGTCTCAGTGACCCTCTTACCAGGAACTCCACGATTTTATCCCTCTCTATGTATGCTCTGTTTAGCCCGTCCTCTTTGTATACTTGGCTGAATTTGTGCTCTTCCCAGTTGTTCTCCTTTTCTTCTGATCTTTTCCTGTTATACCTTCTTTTTATGGTGCCTATCTTTTCTATGAGAGGTTTATTTGCACTGTCCTCAAGCTGTTCAGGTTCTATGCCGGTGTCCACTAGATAATCATTTGCCTTCTTTGAAAGTGATGTTGTTTGAGGCTTTTCACTTTCATGGTCTCTTACAAATCTGACTAGCCTTCCTTCTCCTTCCTTTATGTACTGTGCTAATCCTATTGTTGTGGCTTTGTGCACTTGGTCTATTAGCGCAAGCCCTAATCCACCGACCCTCCTTGGCAGGTATAGCCTTGGTGTGCATTGGCTTTTGTATATGATCTTATGCGCATGGAGCATTTTTCTGGTGATTGTATTTAGTTTGTTGATTTCTAGCTGGGTCCAATTGATTATGCCAAAACTGTATGACAGTACGGGTACTGCCAGGAGTTTATGGATAGGATCTTATTTTCACTGTTTAGGTGGGATTTTAGGATTAGTTTTATTCTTTTTAAATAGTCTTTCCGCAGTCTTTCTTTCATGATGTCATTTTCCATCTTTTCCGATTCTTCCATTCCCAGATATTTATATGTAGCCTCTTGTTCTAGTTCTTCTATCACGATATTGTCCACCCTGATGTTTTCTGATTCACACCTTTTGCCTTTCTTTAGTGTGATAGTGGCACATTTTTGAAGACCAAACTCCATCTGGATGTCATCTAAGAACTTTTTGACCTCCCTGATCTCTTCTGTTAGCTCTCTTTTGTTTGGGGCGTACAGTTTTAGGTCATCCATGTAGAACAAGTGAGATATTTTTGGGCTGCTCTTTTCCCTTGGTCTCATCACGTTGCCTTTGTTTAGATTATTTATTAGTTGGCTAAGTGGGTTTAGCGCCAGTACGAACAAAAGAGGGGATATTGAATCACCCTGGTAGATCCCTCTCTTGATTGTCTCACAGTTCACCTCTAAAGTTTCGTTACTGTGATGGAGGGTTAGGTCCGTTTCCCATCGTGTCCATAGCTGTTTCTAAGATGATCCTGATGGTAGGGTGGATCTTGTATAGTCTCAGCACTTCCTTCACCCAGGAGTGGGGTACACTGTCATGAGCCTTTTTGTAGTCAATCCATGCCATGCTTAGATTTCTCCGTTTCTTTTTGTTGTTCTCCAATATAGCCCTGTTGATTAACAGCTGGTCTTTTGTCCCATACGTTTTTCTGCTACACCCTTTTTGTTCTGGGCTTATAATGTTTTCTTCTGCATGGCTGTATTCCCTGTCTGCTATGATTCCTGTTAGTATTTTGTAGGTTGTTGGCAAGCATGTTATTGGTCTATATTCGCTTGGGTTCTGGGTTTCATGGAACTTTGGTACCATAGTAACGTTGTTTTTCCTTTTGTCAACCATTCTGGTGCTTCTTCTGCTGTTAGTATCTTGTTGAAGCACCTTGTTAGTTTTCCACTTAGTGATGTTAGCTTTTTCAACGAGAAGTTCTTAATCATGTCTGGGCCTGGTGCTTTTCTTTATTTTTTCCTCAACTTCTTTCATGGTTATTCTGTCCATGTTCATCTCCGAGATGTTTCTCACCTTTTCGCTGTTGTAAAGGCTCCCTATTCAATATGGTTGACTTAATTTTCATAGATGTTCTTCCAGAAATGCTCCACTTGTTCTTTTTCAGGTGGTCTTTCTACCTTTATCTGGGCTGGGCATTTTTTAGGTCTCTGAATAGTTTTGTTGGGTTGTCTTTGAACATCTCATTTTGTTTCTTTTTGTCCAAGCGTATGTATCTTGACAATCTTTTTGCTTTTGCTGACAGGTCTAGTTTTTCCTGACTATGCTTTGTATGATCTTTCTTTCATTGTCCAGTTTTTCTCTTTAGATTAGTACATTTACCTTCCTCCTTCCCAGTTCAGATCTTATTTCCCCCCTCGTATGGGTAGTTAGAATTGAGATCTCTTTCCTGAGGTTACTCACTCTGCTCTCTAGTCTTTGCTGACACCTTGGCTTCCTCTCTTTTTTTTTCCGTTCATTCCCTGGTTTTGCTCCTGGCTGTTATGCTTGCGTATCTTTATCCCTGCCATCTCTGTTATGCTGACTGCTGTTGCGTAATATAACCTGTTTATCTCTGTGAGGTTACTTTCCTGGGGTGTTATTGCAGGCAGTACTTTGTTTGCTAATCCTATGTATTTTCTGACCTTATAGGTGTTTTTCAGCTTGGACATTGGTCTTCTGTAGTTCAATTCCCGATGTATGTCGTCTTCTCTGGATCAGGATCCTCCTTTTCATTTCCTTCTCTTCCTCACTTTCCTTTTCCATCTCTCTCATACTATCATTGTCTGGCCCTGATGTAGAGTCTCCCTCATCATCATATGGTTCACTTCGGGGAGAGGGTGGCAAGGTGTTTGTGTGCCAGTGGTCCATCTCTTCCTCATCCTGCCCTGGGCAGACATCGTGCTCCACTTCTTCTGTGCTGTCTTTGGTGGGTGTTCTCTCTACAGCAGCTGGGATTGTCTCCTTTGTTTTCTTTGTTACTGGTGATTCTTCATTTACTGAGGTTTCACTTGGCTTTCTGGTGTTTTAGCAGGGTTTTTTTTTTTGGCTTGTTTCTTTCGTCTACCCACTGTCCCTTTACTCGTTCTTAGTCCTTCTAGGATGTCAACAGTTATCGCCAGTTGTTCCTGTACAAACCTAATTGCCTTTTCTTTTACTTTCTGTGCTTTATCATATGTTGGTAACGTGGTTCTTTGTATTCGAGGCTTCGCTGTTGATTTCCCAGTAGGGGGTTCCCCATATCCGCAACCCGGGGGACGCGTCTGGTAGCTGGAATTGTCTCAATTATGAGTTGAATTGCAAGAATAAATCCACAATAAAAAATAAGATTTATTAGGAGGACCCTTCGACTCGTACTAAGGTCTTCATGGGAGATCGAGACCTTAGAATAGGCCAAAAGCTTTGTTCTTCTTCTCAATAAATTACTTTCCTATTGTGTCTTTATTTCCTTAAAATGTAAATGAGGATCTTCATTGTGTTGTCAAAATACACGACATTCTACGCATTTGTTGGGAAAATGAATACATTCGTGACCATTTCCTTTTCAAAGAAAGTAAAAGATTCTTGAGAATGGTAAAAAAAAATATAACCATTTTTATATATAAATTTTTCTTTCAACTATTTTTTCTGAGAGACTTTATGTATGTAGAAACGTAGGTACTGAGCGCGCGCTCAAAATTAGTAGGTATTACCGCTCAGGTAAGGGAAGAGAAGGTAATCTATAATCAGCCTTTGACCATCCACGCTTTTTTCGTTTAATAAATCTCTCTCAAACTACCTTCAACCGATCACTCATCACAATTCTTGCGTCTCGACCTCTCCGCACGCCCACCTATTCTCCTTTCTTTTTTACACCAGCTTCACTTTTACATTTACAAAAAGTTCACATTTATATATATATAATAATAATAATTAAATACAGGGATTATATGCGATTATCTGCTACATACCTTTATTTTGGGGGGCGTGAGGTTTTTTGGTGGTGTTCAAGTGAAAGCATTGGTACATTTTCATACGGAAGATGCGTTCACCTGTAGTTCTGAAAGAAAGGTTTTTTTTTAAGATTAAATCAAACGAAGTCTGGTTTATCATGAAATTTAAATAATGCACTATGGCCTATGCCTGCAAAGTTCCATTTTCGAATAAAGAGAAATTTCTTACGTTGTCATTAGAAAAATCTCTCGAATTAAATTTTGTACTGAAGTTTTTTGATTTATGAACTCGGTGATAACATGATGGCTACTGACCTGGGAAACGCGGTGAATTTCAAAATGGGTATTGAAAATCTGGAAAACTCGGGGAAATTTTGTTTTTGCTCTGGAAAAGTAACCTTCGCCAGAGTTAACATGGTTGACAATGTGAAATAGCATCTTTAAGAATGTTACACCTTCTCAGATTCCGTGTCATTTAAGAGAATTGTAAAGAATAAAAAAGAAACGCATATAAAGGAAACCCCAAAAAAGCACAAACTTATACAGTAATACTAATCTGTAGATGGGCAGGAGTTTCAAAGGCGCGCGACAAATGCGTATTACGCATGAATATGTACAGTAGCTACTATTGTTAAATTTCCTGAACATTTGTCTGGAAAACCTGAAAAAAATCGGGGAATTTAGAACTGGTAAGTCAGTAGCCACCGTGGATAAATGGGTTGGGTACGATTGGTCCAATACCGTCCAATACCGATTAGTCCATTTGGTATAATTGGTCTAAAGGACGATTGGTCCAATACCAATTGGTATAATTGGTCTAAAGGACGATTGGTCCAATACCAATTAGTATAATTGGTCTAAAGGACGATTGGTCCAATACAGCTGAAACCCACAATTCCAGTTGAAGGTATACCAAGGACGCAAAATAAAGTAGAAGCATGGCATCGGCGTTTGGAAGTGTTAATAGGGTCAGCTCATGTTGGAATTCTCAAACTTATTAACGAATTGCAAAAAGAGCAGAAGCATGTTGAAGATGAAACAGAATGCATCATTCGAGGAGAAATAAAGACTAAATTAAAGCAAAAAGGTATTCAACGCGAAGATAGAATTTTAAGTTTTATGAAAAAGATAGTTATGGTATTGTAGATTTTCTAAGACCTGTGGCTCATAATTTAAGATTTTAGTTCTGAATCTTAAATAACTTAATTCAATTTTAATCTTTTTTAAAAACGTTTCTCTCCGTCTTATCAAGTTCTCAACTTTATATATATTACGAAGTTATATTTTATATACGTTAACGGGTGTATTAGACGAATCGTTTTTAGACCAATTATACCAATCGGTATTGGACCAATCGTCCTGTAGACCAATCGTCAGGAACCGGGATAAATACCATATGGAACAAAAAAAAAAGTTGTTTTTTTACATTCAGCCATCTCGCTTTTGGAACTGAAACCCAAAATTTTCTTGGTTTAGGGAAAGTGTAATGATACTACCTACTGGAGTGATTGTATCCAACTCTTAAAGGATGTGAAAATAGTGCGCGGGGTGGGGAAGTTCGGATTTTTGTTTCTTTTTTAAACGGCTGTATTTTTCTTTAAACAATGTAAATTTAGCATGCTTTATCCGGAAAGAGAACTGGAAAATCCGTTTTGTTAGTTGCAACGTCGTATTCACATTTTTATCATAACATCGTTACCTCGAGAGTTTTCATGGTGTTCGAGGAAGTCAAATCTAGTATCGCAAGCGCTGCATTCGGTGTGGCGTTGCGTTTGTTTGCTGATGTTCGCAACGTCAAACGTAAGCTCAATAATTCTAAAATCGATGTCGACAGTCTGTACAGCCCCATTAACTTGAAGTGGATAGACGAAGTGCGAGTGTGTCTATGAACGCTGGTAAGAAGCGATCTGCCAAAATTCGAAATCCTGGCAGTAGGTGGGTGAGTGGAAAGACTATTGCAATACTTCTTATTACTATGCGTTGCCCAGTATTATTCTAAAGCTAGGCATGTATTCAAGAACTTAATGAGTCACTAGTACTGGTAATGTGGGCCAAGCTGTTACTACACTAGAGTTATTTATCAAGCCCATACCGTTAGCCAACTAAAGGCGTTAAAACTTTAAACCGATTGCCTAAACTTAATCTTGTATACACAGTAAAAGCCTCAGTCGTTAAAAGTATGAAATTGATGTATCTTACTCGGCTTTGGCTCAGATCTATTTCTCGATTCACCGATTCGTTCAAATGCAGATTGTCTACGCTCTTACTTTTTTTGACATGCTGAAATTATCTTGCAGTACTTGTTGCCATAATTGTGGCATTGAATGCGTGACAGTTAGTATAAAAGACTGGATATTTCAAAATCACGTGTGTGTGTAAATATGACAGTGTATTATTTATTTTTACCTATCTTAGCTGACCAAAGGTCACTCACCGAGTGTTTGCTCATTTGTCATTTTTTTTACTTTTTATGTTCCCCTTATTTTTTATTTTAAGGAAATATTAAGTGAAGAGAGACCTATTAGAGCAGTTAGGAAATAATGGAATAAGCATAAAAGAGCTATCATTCAGCAATGATGGTTCAAATGTTAATGAAACGATATGGAATATTCGTCAATAAAAACATAGTTGAAAAAGTCAGAAAGGATTAGTGAATATAAGAACATGTAACTTGCATATTGTTCATAAGGCCTTTGAAAAAAGTATTGATGTTTTTCCAGTTGATATACAAGAATTTGCGCTTGGTCTCATCATTTTTTAAGTTTTCTACCAGGAGAGAAGACTACAATTTGATCCAAGTGGCACTTCATATTGAGGAACATCTGTTTCGAAGAAACGAGACTTTTCAAAAGAATTTATAATAAAATTCAGAATTCACTAACTCCAAACGTTCTTCGTTTTATGAAGTGGGGGTAAACCCCCTCTTCAAGAAGTTTTTGATTTTGTTCTCAAAAGAAAGGCTCCAAACTTCACATCTTATTCAATCAAGCGAATGAACTTGGCAAAACTGTATTGCTACGATTCTTGAGAATGGATGTAGTTGGCAGAAAGAAATAGTTACCTAATAACACTTATTACACTGGGGAACAAATTTCAAATTTTTGTCTATTGAATTAGATTTGACAGTTACTTCTAGGTAATTTGGGTGCGCTGAGCACGAATTTTTACTCGGTTTTGCTCTATCAGGTCCTGATTTTGCTCAACACCCCTCCTCTTTCGTCGTATTCATAAAAAGGTTTTTTTCTCAATACTAGCTAAGTCTTTTTGCAGTTACACATTATGCAACTAGGTTTTTATCGAGGTATTTGTACCTATTGTTATGGTATTGTTGTATTATGTATATTTTTATATGTAACACCCTAAAAATATTTTTAATTTTGTCACTTTTAACCCATTTTAATATTAGTAAATTAAGCTAAAAAATCATAGAATTCTAAAATTTTCTCGAGCGTTCCTGTTCTCTGTAGAGTATTCTAGAGGGACAACTAAAATATATAAAAGCGACTCGTTTCCAGAGTTAATCAGTCAATTCAATCAGTCAGTCAGTCAGTCAGTTGAGTTAGTTAATTAAGTTTGGGCATTAACATAATTTTGAATTGGCATATGATTTAGTGAGTAATTTTGTCATCGTGATTTAATATAGTTGATTTAATTAGACGTAACTTATATTGTACCTACTCATCCGTGTTTCTAGTTTAATTTCATAGATTGTAAGTACCTATTTCATAATAAGTACCTATTTAAACTAATTTTTGTGTTTATATTTCAGATTTTCTTAAATTTATATGAATTAAGGGCTTTAAATACCTTTACAAATTGGCAGAACAATCAAGCAATATGTCATCAAGCACTAGAAAGTTCAAATGCAAAAACAACCCTGATTCCTTCTGTTATATATGTGGAAATTTTACACTTCCACATCAACGAGCAAATATAACTGACTTCGTAAAAAGAGCTTACTTAGCTTATTTTGGCATAAAACTGGGGGACCAAGATAAATCGTGGGCTCCACATAAAGCCTGCACTATATGCATTGAAAGACTGCGACATTGGACGAAGGGTTCGGATTCAAAAATGCCTTTTGGAATTCCGATGGTAAGTTTATGATTTCATAAAACTACGTAATTTAATCACTAGTATACTGTAACTTACCTAAATGTAATTGTAACTTAGGTACATAAACAAAAATTTACAGAAAATGTTTATAAGAATCTCAAATATTGCATAAGGTTGAAACACATAGAAATGTTAAATGTTTGGGTGATAACTTTTGATAAAATTCATAAAAACAAGTCTCTCGTCGCTTTTGTTAACGCTTTACAATTTTTTTTCCATATCAGGTGTGGCGAGAGCCTACTAACCACGAGACCGATTGCTACCTTTGCTTTGTCAAGACTTCGGGCTTCACTAAGAAAAATAAACATTGTATCGAGTACCCAAATTTCGACACCGCGATACGACCTGTGCTACATTCAAATGAGATCCCCATTCCAAAATTTAAGGGTCTGCCAACTCAAGAATTAGTTGAAGATGTTCCTGAAAATATTGTTATGCACTTTGAGGAGTCAGACACCGATTTTGACCCCAGCGTATTTGAAAGTCAAAACGATCCGCAAAAGTTTAACCAGGCCGAGTTGAATGATCTTGTAAGGGATCTAAATTTGCCAAAAAAGGCTGCGGAAATTTTAGCTTCAAGACTTAAAGAGAAAAACTTGCTTACTTCAAACACATACATTTCATTTTACAGAAAAAGAGAAGAAGAACTTGTTAAATATTTTAGAACAGAGGATAGTTTAGTATATTGCTGCGACATAGTTGGTTTGTTAAAGAAGATGGGGGTTGAGTCTTACGATGCAAATGATTGGCGCTTGTTTTTAGACAGTTCGAAAAGAAGTCTTAAGTGTGTGTTGTTGCATAATGGCAATCTATACGGCTCGATACCGATTGGGCACTCAACAAATTAAAAGAAAAGTATGAACATATAGAAAAGGTTTTAAATCTTATCAAATATAGGGAGCACGAGTGGATCATATGTGTTGATTTAAAAATGGTTAATTTTCTGCTAGGACAAGGAGGGTATACTAAATATCCCTGCTTCCTTTGCTTATGGGACAGCAGAGCCAAGGAAGAACATTATTTCAAACAAATCTGGCCAGCACGAACATCACTTACTGTCGGAGAAAAAAACGTAATTAATCCACCTTTAGTGAGCAGAGATAAAATCATATTTCCTCCTCTGCATATAAAACTAGGCCTCATTAAACAATATGTAAAAGCTTTAGATACGAACGGCGAGTGTTTCAAATACATAACTTCGAAATTTCCAAGTTTAAGTTATGAAAAAATCAAGGCGGGAATTTTCGACGGTCCACAAATAAGAACAATGATTAAAGACAGCAATTTTCCTAATGTCATGAATGAACGCGAAAAAAATGGCTGGTTCTCATTCGTGGACTTGATAGAAAACTTTTTAGGCAATTATAGGGCAGATAACTACGAAGAAATCGTAAAAAAACTTTTAAGGGACAACAAAGAGTTAGGTTGCAATATGAGCATAAAAATGCATTTTTTGAATAGCCATCTTGACCAATTTCCAAGTAATTTAGGTGATGTAAGTGACGAACAAGGGGAGAGATTCCACCAAGATATCAAAATTATGGAGGAACGGTACCAAGGCCGCTGGGATTCCCACATGATGGCTGATTACTGCTGGTGCTTGAAAAGAGACCTGCCATCAACAAGCAAATACGCTAGAAAGTCTTACAAAAAAATTTTTGCCACAGTGAAAGCTTCATATCTGTTTGTTTTTTTATTTTAAGTCATTTCTATCGTTATAATGTAATTTTACTGTAGTTTGAACTGCTTGTATTCATGAAACTTGAAAAAAAAATTTAACACATGACTTAATTTTTTAGTCCTAATTTGAAAAATCTGGAAAATGGCACATAGGCTGTCGACAAGAATCAGGACCTGATAGAGCCAAACCGAGTTGAAATTCGTATTCAGCGCACCCAAATTACCTAGAATCAAGTGTCAGATATCATTCAATAAAATACGTGTTGCCCAGTGTTATTGGAGAAGAGAGAAGGAATGTGTCGAAAGCTTAGACCAGAAGGTCAACAGTTATTTTTGTTGAAAACTAAAAAATTTCTCTTTTAGTTACAGCTTATCACTGTAAGAGGATACCCATGGAAAATATATTATTGAAAGGTTTAGGCTGCCTTAGTTCTGTGGGTCCAGCGAAAACTGAGAGTCGTAGCATTAAGACAAAGCCTACCATATCTAGTCGGCCCACGCTCACATTTTAACATAGAAATAATTTTATACATGCAATTTTTAACATTTTAAATATAGTGAGAGTGTAACATTTACTTTTGGTTCACGAGCCATTTAGATTTTGAGTGCGGCTTCACAAATTTGGACTCGCTGGCTTTGGATGTGAAGCTCAAAATTTTGATGGTTGTGGTATTTTTATAAATTTATGGACTTGCTGGCTTTTCCTTGGTTTTACAAGAAAGTGTAAAATTTTGTACAAACTTGGCTTGACAAGGTACGGGTAGGTTCTGCATGATTAAGAAGCTTGTAAGAAAACTCCAGATGAATGGAAATTATACGTCCTTGATCAAAACATCATCATCAACAATAGCGTTAGCCTTGAAATCAAGAGGGGTGACCATCACTGGGACCGAAATTTTTAAAGACAGAATTTCAACAGGCATAGAAAAGTGCCTTCATTTGAAAAAATAGTGAACTGCTTCATTATTGTCACCTGGAAATTTAGACAAGCCCTTGTTTGAAAAGGAAGGAACAAATGTTATTCTCGAGTCAGTTAATAAGGTCTGTTTTGTAAAAGGGTGCTGTGAAGTGCTGAGACTTAAAGGATTGTCAATGTCATAAGGTTCTTGTGACTAGGAAACTTTGTAGGCGGTGGAAACCGTATGATGCAAAATAAAACCCCTCAAACTATACAAATAAGTCTCGAACCCAAAGCCTACAAAAGTCGGCTTCAGCCCCATGTCTGATATATATATATATATATGCGCCTCGGTGGTTTAGTGGTTAGCGTCGTTGACTACGAATCCATCGGCCCCGGGTTCGAGACCCGACGGCAGCCGGCGCGCAGCAAAACCCAGCTGTTCATCCTTCCACAATAAAGAAGTGGTTGGTAGATAAATGGGTACCCTTGGTGGCCTAGTGGTTAAGACGCTGGGCTGCTGATGGGGCGTGGTTCGGATTCCACGTTAAACTGTAGGTCTAAGGTGGAGTGAAAAGCTTGACCTTCGTCAGAATGAACAATTCGGGCGGAAGCTAACCAAAGGTTATATATATTAAACAAACAAACATCGTGCCTCCGTTGTTGGCTCCCTTTCGAGAGCATTTGCTTTGTACATCTACGTCTTCAGCCCTCTACATGTCCTGCAGTTCAATTGTTCTGCATATCATCACATTGCAGCAGCATCGCTGTTGGCGTTAAACAAACCTAACCCTCCATTTCTCCTGTTCTTGCTCGTCCCCCTTCCCTCCTAGTTATCCTTTCATTACGCTTACAATCCCAATGATACCTGAATTTTGTCATGGAGTTTAAAAGGTGTACGCCATTAGGGTCTAAAGAGTGGATACACACACACACACACACACACACACACACACACACACACACACACACACACACACACACACACCATGAGGTTAACCGAGGTGAACAACTCGGTAGGCTTGCTGCGTTATCTAAAAGAAAAGGTGTCTTCGGTGGTTACCGGAAAAGGTTCTCGAGAAACGATTACGTCATTTTTAAAATAGAATTTGACGTAATCTTACCCAAAGTAGAAAAGAATTATAGAAATAACATTTTAATCAAATAATTTATTGGCATATATATATACAACCTTCATTTGGTATGAGTTCCAAAGAGAAAGTGGACACTGAAAGAGCAAAAGGAATTGTAATAATATATATTTAATGTCTAAAGTACATTTTCAATGATTATTTCTTTCCATTCCAACCCCTTCTTACCCCATACCCCATACCCCAACCCCCAACTCTGAGCCTGCCCCAAAAACTTGCCCTAGCCGTCCCACCTGTACCGGGGCTCATTAAAAATGCCATTATTTCGGATTATGAATAATGCGAGTGGAGAGTTTTCATCAAACAAAATAAATTTAATGTTTTCGTGTTTATCTAAATTATATTTAACGATCATGAAGGAAATGGGAATCATTAGTGACGTTGGCACGCGGAATTATAGTCAAAAAAAGGTTTAAAATCTGGCGTAATTCGAGGAAATAAAGATGGAAAATAAGAGAGAGGCGCGTTGGAAAATGCGCATCGGGTGCGACCTTTTGCAAAGTGAAATGAAAGAATAATACCTAAAAAAAATAGTAATAATAATAATGATAAAGATTGAATTTAATGAGCCATTTTTATCGTGTTAATGAAAGGAAGTTTGCGTTTTGGTATTAATTTTAGAGGCGAAGAATTCGTTTCGTTTCTTCGTTTCGTCTTCAATCACGAAGTTTTCGTTTCACAGGTTAATATTTGCCGGTTTTTTTTTTTTTTTTTTTGTTTTGTTTTTTCTTTGTAAAGGTTTTTTTTTTTTCCTTCGCGATTGTTAGACGATAAATCGTTTTACGTCACTGTGTCTGTTAAAAGGTGTAATTTTGCTCTGTTCCGATATTTCATGGCTGATAAATCTACTGTACATCAATGTAAATGAACTCTTACCGAGTCTGTTTGTCCAGTCCTGGAAACTATTCAATATTTAAGTGAAGTCAGTCGTAAACGAACTATTTAAGCGTGTGTGCGTGTGCGCGTGTATTGTTTGCGCAGTTCTGAGAAATATCAACTGTTTAAAAGTAAAGTCATTCATGGACATGTAGGCTATTATCTTGCGCAATGTTGCGTGCATTTGGCTGCATTTTCAAAGGAAAGAACTTCATTATTTGGATCAGTAACTTTGTTTTTCATGTACGACCTAATTTGTAGGCAAAGGATCAATCGATATTTTTAATGAAATTAATAATGGAATACTTAGTTTTCGATACGGTCGAGGGAGAGGCTGTAGTCACCATTGTACGACTACATACAGGCCTATACGGTATAAGCTCTCGCATTTTGAGCCTGTTTAAAATTTGTTGTAAAAGTGGTCGTCCAAAATTTTCAATAAAGAAACGCGTAGCCTATTATTATTATTATTATTATTATTATTATTATTATTATTTTCAAAAGAAAATTCACCATGAGCTAATTAATATTTTTATTTATGGGTAAATAGAAAATTCCATTTTGAAAATACTGTGTGCGTGATTCCACCATTTTACGACGAAGTAACGGCATTTTATATATATATATATATATATATATATATATATATATATATATATATATATATATATAAAAGGCGTTGTTTCGTGTATTATTATGTTTGTCCGTTCAAAATTCTTTGAATATAAAAAGATTCCGTTATCTTTATTTGTATATTGGTTTTCAAGAACTTTTTTAAGACTCATTCTGATAACATTAAGTTAATATATATTTTAAAATAGGATAAAGTAAGACGTATTATAAGCTATAAGCGCATAGGTGTATACGCGTGATTTAGACCTAGATCACTCGATAGGCATTTACCTTATCTGTCGTAACAAAAAGTCCCAGTGACGCGTATTGTAGGTAGAATATCATTCCACCAAACTAGCACTGAAGGGGGGGGGGGGAGTGGATGAGGAAATAGGTGAGTTTTTAACTGCCTTATCTCGTATTTTTATTATGATATTTATATTAAGGCTTTTAAGACGCATTATTATATTAGTGGTGGCGAATGTTTATTTAAAGAGAGTTTTTATTCACTCCGTTATGATGACCTTGTCTAATTGAAGGAAAAGTATGATTCATCTTACGTATCTGACTGAGCGTTGTTAACATCACCAGCACAGTCATTGAAGTGAAGTTATTACTTTCGGAACAGATGCTTGCTCCCTTTTATTACTCGCATTTTGAATTTAGAGTTTGAAATAAATTGGATCAAAATAAACGATTGAATTTTATCCGTCCACTTTCTCCCTCTTTTTTTCATTCACCTTTTATATTATTTTCTAATCGCGATATCTTTTCGGAATGAAGCGTGTGTTAAGGTTTTTTCCCCCTTCGTTAGGGGAAGGGGGTGGTAACGTTTTTAATATGGGTACCGTATTTGGAAAGTGGTGGAGCGACAAAGCGCGCGCTATGCCGTAGTTTGAATAAGAGAATGCAGTGGCGGATCTAGCTAGGTGCGGGCGGTGCAGTGCACCGGGGCCCGACCTTTGATGTCCCGGTTGGTTGATATTTAATAACACCTTGGCAAGGAAAAATAAAAAATTTCAAGTACAGTATTTCATATAAAAATTAGATCTAAATGCGCATGAAAATATAAGAGTCCTTTAAACTTGTTTAATACATTTAAATGCATTTATAAACATGGTTATTCTTTCGACTACGGGCCCCTTTCTGGTAAAACTGTATACTATATGTGTTAAATACATAATTGGTCATCTGAAATGATGTCTGCAATAGATAAAAATCAAAATTAGAATTCAAAATGCTGAAACCATCACATTATTCTACTATCTGGTATACTAGTATATTACTGTACATATATACTACACTGTGACACCACTTATTTCTGATCGCACGTCGACGCACGAAACGAAACGTTTCAAAACGTTCAGAAATATTCTCCTTCTTTTGGGATCTGTCGACTCGACACGCAGTGAAGCGTCAGTTTCAATGGCTGAGACGCTGAGTGGATGAGTGTGCGAATAAAAATTACGTTAATTGATTTTCCGTAGTGTATTATTGAATACTAGTGACTATAGTGAATCACTGTGTACTACTTTTTAAATTTTACGAAAAGTTATTGTTATTTGTTACTCAGTTATTGCTAAAATCAATAAATTGAGGTGAATTATAATAGATAGAAAACACAAATTGATTGGAACCAGTTTTAAGGGCCACCTTGAGTGGATCGAAACGTTTTTGTGGTTCATATGTATAAACTAAACTGAAATCTAAATTTTGTGGGGCCCATAAATAATTTTTGCACCGGGGCGTGACACACTTGCTCCGCCACTGAGAGAATGACGTAATTTCGTCACTCGTACGTGAAAACGAAGCTGAAAGTTCGAAAGCATTTTTATCGTATTTATCAAATTCAAATTGCATTTTTACGGTACGAGGCTTTTAACTCATTTCATAATTTAGTGATGCGCGCACTTCACACACCATATTTCGGTCAGACTATACAGTATTTAGTTATGCCGCGGAGAAAGGATGACTAACGTCCATATTTTGGAAGGATCGTTCTTGAAATGTTCCAAGGTCAAAGAATAACCTTAGTTGTGTGTGTGTGTGAAAAGTTATTTCATAACATTTTTTTCGTTAATCTTTGACAGATGATTTTGAACAATAATAAAGGTCTAAAAATTTAAGTTGGTACGTGGATATTAAGTAAAAAACGTGTTTCTTACGCTAATATACCTGGTTAGGTTTAAACAAAGGTGATATTTAGGTTTGTCTTGTCAAATCGAGAGATAAAAATTAACTCGTGCATTTAGTGTCTCGTATATTTAATTTAACCAAAGAAAATATCATGTTTAAGCATAGGTCATCCAGAAACGTTGATTTTTGCGTTAAGGTACAATCGGACTGTTCTCGCCAAATTATTAGTAAGAAACACGAGTTTTTTTTAATACACCGTACGAACACGCTTTAGATTTGCTGCCGTTATTTCTCGAGGACAACCTTAATAGCTAACATTAATAACCCTTTTGTTTCCGTTTTATTTATAGTCCCAAAACAGTGACGAGACTTTGTCGTGTCGTTACACGGAAGAATACTTTGGGGTGGCTGTGACCAATAAGAGAGACGTCCTTGAAAATAAGTGAATAAATCGACAATGAAAATATTTTTATATTTTTTTTATCATTCGTTTTTAATGTGAAAGGTTTAAACTCATTTTATTTGTTTTTAGAATCTATACTTTTAATTTGGATCCTGATAAACGTTCATTTTCGCTGATAACGCCGTCAAACGCGCCGATAGGAGATTAGACCAGACTATCTGATTCTGTATTTGGAAATGTTGACTGATGTATGCGCGCGCATTTAGGGCTTAAAAGCACGAGGAAGTCTGTTCCTTCATAAAGTTTGTCTCGCCTCGACTGCATCGCTAATGAATGAGGTTTTCATAGACTTTTGCGCTGATTCACTCTTCCTAAACAAGTTTAAATATACACGCAATGAGAAGTGGTAGCGTTCCTTCGTTCGAAAGACGATGTTACGAGTCCTTTCGTAACTACGTGGTTACAATGTATATATTGTAACTTTCGCAGTAATTTGAATTGCATTATAAGATGCTTCCGTAATTAATTCTTTGGGAAGAGAAGGAATATAGATTACTGTGAATGGGATTATGGATTACCTTTAATTTTTCTAAGTTGTGCCGTGCCGTTCTTTGCGTTGTTTTGAGTTTAGTTTTAGCGTAGACGATCAGATATTCTCTCTCTCAACTTTACGTTAGCCTACTTTTTAAAAGCTTCTTAAAAAAAGCCCGCTAACATTTAAGCGAATGGCTACCATATTAATTAGTCTTAAACCAAAACTACTTTTTTTTTTTCTTCTGGGCTGGAATTAATTTGGTTTCCTCCTCCTGCATGCGATGAAAATTTTACTTTATTCTTATCGAATTGCACGTTCATGGTTTCCCCGCGTTGAAAAAATAAATCTAGTCCGAGTTTAGTCTGCCTGGTAACTGGTCGCTCATGATGACCTCTAAATCGGAGGTTGTAGTGGAATTAATGTACTAATTGTATTTTTTTTTTTTTTTTGAGTTTGAGCACCTGCAGCGAAAATGTTAATTGGGATGTTCTTAACCTTTCTTTGCTTGTTGAAAAACTTTATTATATTTATAGGATGTATTTGTATTATATTGCGTACTTAATCGGTTGTTTGCGTGTGCGGCCCCCTATTACGTCGCTTGAACCTATTCTTTCTTGCCCAGTTGACCGTTTCTCATCGCCATTTGCAGGATTATGGAAGGGATCATTTGTTTCAAAGATAGTTTTTTTTTTATATATATATAATGTGGAGCCTGGTTTACCTTAACCTGGCACACGCTCCTTAGAATAATCAATCACTGTATCTTTTCATTCATGTGTGGAAATCAATACTTTGTGCTTTTAAGATTCTTCCATTAGAATGTTTTGGGTAAAATAAACGGTTTTTCGCTTTATTTTTTTAATCAATTCACCTAAAATGTTATTTATATATATACAGTATGTCCCACAAAAAAGTACACCCAACTTTAGATTGTACTAACTCCTCCAAAAATTGAGATATTTTGGATCTGTTTGTTTGATTTAATATAGCAAATTATTCTTTGTTAACGTTCAAATTTATTCATGTTTAAACGAATTAGTGTTTAAGCATCTGCTTTTAACTGAAGGGTACAAAAAAATGGATTGCGCAAAATTGGTCAATGAAAAAATAATGTGTGGCTATCGATGTAATGAAAAGACAAATAATAATAATAAATACTTTAACATAATTTTAATAAGATACAAAGCAGATTTTTCTTTATTCCTTATTACAAAAGTTATGCTTAGTTTCGTTTTCTTCAACATGACCGCCATTCCTATCGATACAAATCTGGAGTCGAGCTCTCATCTTCCCCATCACTTTTGATAAGATCTGGATTGTCTTTAACAAGTTGATTTCAGCTGTGATGCGAGTCCTCAAATCATTTAAATTGATAGGTTGTGATGCAAATACTCTATTTTTCAAATGACCCCATAAAAAGTAATCACACGGGATCAAGTCAGGGCTTCTGGGAGGCCATTCAATGTCATGGCCTGTAGCAATTACTCTTTGGTGGAAGACTTCCTTCAAGCGTTCCTTCACAATAACTCTCCTGTGAGCAGGAGCTCCGTCTTGGAACGATTAAATCGGTTTCCATAAGCATGGAAACCGATTTAATCGTATTTGGTGGGTGCAAGACGGAGCTCCTGCTCACAGGAGAGTTATTGTGAAGGAACGCTTGCAGGAAGTCTTCCACCAAAGAGTAATTGCTACAGGCCATGACATTGAATGGCCTCCCAGAAGCCCTGACTTGATCCCGTGTGATTACTTTTTATGGGGTCATTTGAAAAATAGAGTATTTGCATCACAACCTATCAATTTAAATGATTTGAGGACTCGCATCACAACTGAAATCAACTTGTTAAAAGACAATCCAGATCTTATCAAAAGAGTGATGGGGAAGATGAGAGCTCGACTCCAGATTTGTATCGATAGGAATGGCGGTCATGTTGAAAGAAAACGAAACTAAGCATAACTTTTGTAATAAGGAATAAAGAAAAATCTGCTTTGTATCTTATTAAAATTATGTTAAAGTATCTATTATTATGTATTTGTCTTTTCATTACATCGATAGCACACACATTATTTTTTCATTGACCAATTTTGCGCAATCCATTTTTTTGTACCCTTCAGTTAAAAGCAGATGCTTAAACACTAATTCGTTTAAACATGAATAAATTTGAACGTTAACAAAGAATAATTTGCTATATTAAATCAAACAAACAGATCCAAAATATCTCAATTTTTGGAGGAGTTAGTACAATCTAAAGTTGGGTGTACTTTTTTGTGGGACATACTATATATATATTATATACGCGAAATGGAAGGGAAATTCGGTGAACGCTTTCATCCGTTTGCGGTCTTTCTCCTTTTCAGTCAATCACTAAAGATTAAGATCCATCTCTTTTTGGCAGGGTTGTTTGGTTTAAATCATTTTTAAATTAAAAAAAAAAAGCAAAAGTATATGAAGAAGAAATAAAAGAATACAGGCAACCTTGCATTTATATTTTGTGCATGCATGTATTTCCATTAATCTAAACATAACCCCACTTGCATGATGGAGATCTATCAGGGAATTGTCTGAAGATGTGCAGAACAATGCGTGTGTTCATAACTGTCATCTCATGCTGCAGTTGAAAGAATTTTTTCTGCTTTTGGACTGATACAGTCCAAATTAAGGAATAAATTAGGAGTTGATAAAGCTTCTAAACTTGTATTTATTTATAAAGGTTTTAACAAATAGCTAATGTGAAATAAATTTAGAGGCTATATCTATAAACTTAAAGACCAAAGAACAATATATTTTTCTTTTGTTTATTTTTCTATTGAGTACTGTACCATACATTAAAGGATTTTTATTTTTTTAATATTTGTTTAGCTATATGCACAAAGTCAAGTTAAATGTTTATTTTATTTAGTTTATGATTAAACTATTGATTTCTTTCTTTTTTCTAATTGTCAGCAATTAAATTATATGAGAAATACTAAAAGTTTTCAATTTCCTCATTATATATATATATATATATATTATATATATATATATATATATATATGTCTACAGGCTGTATATTAAAAACAAAAAAAAACTTTTTATATATAAAAAAAACCGATGGTTTTTGGGTTTTTTACCAACCCTGCTTTTTGGGGGTTTTCGAGGAGGATTAGAAGGGATGGAAACGTTGAACTACGATTGTTTTCTTTTTAAACGTGAACGGAAACAATTGATAGGTGGATAAGTAACGTCAGACAAAAGCGGTAACGATGTTTCTGAAAGGTTCAGTCGAGGTGGCACCCTCCTCCGGTCATAGTCGTTTAGGACAGTTTTGTGGAAACTCCAGCTGGACGAAAGGACGAGAGAGGGACCCTGAGGGAATCCATTTCAATGGCTAAAAGATTGAAATCGATGGAAAAATAAAAAGAACGAAGGGATTATATCCAGGTGTGCTCTTGATTGGAAAGGTAAACGGGAGTCTTCTCTCGTAATTACAGAATTCGTTCGAGTCGAAACGCGGAGTTAATTATTTTTTAAAAATGTGCAACCTTTTCTCGTATTCTCTCAAAAGCTTAACCGAAGTAATTATTAAGTTCTTAGTGTCATTTGTATTTGTGGAAACTTTAATTAACCTACTTTGTTTTGTTTTTGAGATCACATTTTTAAATATTTTGATTTTTAGTTTGTGAGAATTTTCTCTTTTGAAGTTAAAAAATGATTGAGAGAGAATTTTCTCGTTAAAAATAAACGATACGAAAGGTTTAAAATGTCTCCAGCTCGTATTTCTAATTAAAACTACGTACGAGACGCGTGTGACATCGTGTCTTAACGTTTGTTCGAACCCCGGCTGCGATATATTGGGTTAAGTGTTCACTTTACAAGGGAGTGCAAATTGCCACCAAATACGGATGATTTGCAACCTGTTCTTTCTCTCTCTCCCCTCCTCCTGCATATGTTGAAAGAGGAGCAAGATTGAAAAGCGCAGAAGGTTACAACATTCAACTTCAAAAGTGTTTTTCCCAAATGCACCGCCAATAATCGATAAAAGGAATGAGTTACTTAGCGTTTAAACACGCTTAATATTGTCTATATTTGATTCTTTGAGAAGTTTGTTTATTGATAATGCAATTTTTTTTTTTGTAATACCGTACGGCAGCTTTCCCGCGTAGATATGCGTTTTCATGTTGCGGATATTTCTGTATGTTAAATGAAAGTGTAGCGTATGGAAAGTTGTTGGATATTGATACTTGGAAACACACACGTACGTATGACCTTCGTATATTTTAAAGTCAAGTAAAGTTGGCCTGAACGAAAGCATGGAAAGAGTTGTAACTCCTTAAAAGGAAAGACTTATCTAGAATTGGCGTCGCCCACTGCCTTTACCAGATTAAAAGTTTTCCTCCAGAGTCCAGACGAAACCTAAAAGGACGCGTAACGTATTGTCTGCCTTCGGCGTTCTAGTTCAAAATACATATATTCATGTTCGTGAATCTCGTTGTTCATTTTGGCCATTGTTATTGTAAACCGAAAGATTTTTCAATTTAGTCCTGTTTCCGCTGACACTGAACGCTGCTTTATATATCACGTAGCAAAAATGTTATGGCCGGTAAATGCTATGCAATGCATAGTAATTATTTACGTGATGGAAGTCACGTGTACTTTTTTATGGTCATTTCTATGTATGCAACAACAGTCGTAAAGGGATTTTTTTATTTTATTTTTTTATGATTAAAAAACAATCATCAAAATATTCGCATTTGAAGCTTGTCTAATGAAGTCGACTAAAATTTTTAACGTGGAGTCGCCAATTGACTAATTAAACATTAAATGTTTCGTATACATCGATCAATTCGCAGCTGTGGTTGAGGTTAAAGTCTTTGCCTCGCATAGGATTTGGAACAGCTGCAAAAGGGGATTACGAAACCCTTTCCCTGGTTTCCAGCTTTGTTCGTGTGACGAGCACTGATCTTGTGCAGTGTCAGTAAGTATGCTTCATACTATGGATGGATGAGGCTTTTGTTGCCATGTGTTAGAGAAATGGAGTCATCTTCATTTTAATTGCTTGAAAACAATTGGATATAAAACTTAGTTTACGTGCCTTGGTTTGTGATAGCGATGAAGTTTATACCGCGGATGTATATTTTAAGTTAAAAATACAATTTAGTATTATAGGCACGTCTCTAATAAGAAAAAAAAACCCGAACTACTAGCCTACACGCTTGTTTGTATGGATATTAGATAAACAGTTCTCCATGTAGTAAATTGTTATTATACAAAACAGCCCATTTACGATGATCTGGTTGGTGGCTGCGATAGTTGGAGGCCTGAATTCTTGAATGTTTTGTCGCAACGCGATAAGAATGTTCATGAATTAACGTAAAGGGACGACTTTTCAACGCAGTTGTTTCCGCAACATCTGTGAATTTAAGGCGTCACATTGATTTAATTCGTAGCGTCTCGCGCGTGTGGCTCGCCCATCATTTTCGTAATTAATCTGGAGAGGTATGAAAGACCTACCTGCCTGGGACAAAATGTTTTATATGATCGATAATAGCAACGGTTTCCCCCACCGTCCTGCCACGCGATGAAATTGTGTTGATTTTACTCGTGTGTCCATTTATAGCTTAAATGTGGTGCTATTCGCGTCAACGAATGTACATAATATGAAACTAAGCGAAGAGAAACAGAATGAAAACGTGAACGAAAATAAGAATTTTAAGAACTTAAGAGCTACTATTATATATTCAACATTTCCGGCTTTTCCCTTTTAATATTATTTATTTACGTTTATAAATATGTCGCTATTCCATAGAAACGAGACACTAAATAGGTTATTGATTCTTAATCCGTACGTATTTGCGTATGAATGACGAGGAGGAGGAGGTTAGGGTCCTTTTGGGGCTGGGGATTCCTATCAATCCACGATGATAACCCCTTAAAGGTCTTTATTTTTTTATTTCACGAGTTTCTGATTTGCATCGCGAGGCACGAACTGTAATGGGATTACTTCCGTAATGTAATTTATTCTGAAATATGTTGTTATGCTGAAGTTATCTTGTATTTTTAATCTTGAAAGACTTCATTTATTATAAGATGTTTTTTTTTTTTTTTTTTTTTTTTTTTTTTTTATGAAATTACTTTCGAATTCAGTGAGCGTTAAATAATGCAATTTTATTTTTCTGAAGGCAGAATTCGTTTATTAATGTTCATTATCATCTACATTTTGTTTAGCATTTAAAAATGAAAGTGATAATTGTGCTAGTTATATATATATATATATAACGTAAAGAACGACGCTTGTATAGGAGATATTCCGCGCAAGACGAGAGAGAGAGAACGGAACAAATGAAAAAATGAGGTAACCACCTGGGAATCGAACCCGGGATCTTCCGATTGCCGGTCAGACGCGATAGCATTACACCATGACCTCACTCTTCCAAATGCCGTAATTCTTCTACATACTCGCAGAAAACCAATGCCCCAAGGGGCACCTCCCTCATGCCGTAACATTATATACATTCAACTGCAAAGAACACGCAGTATAAATAACGTAAAGAACGACGCTTGTATAGGAGATATTCCGCGCAAGACGAGAGAGAGAACGGAACAAATGAAAAAATGAGGTAACCACCTGGGAATCGAACCCGGGATCTTCCGATTGCCGGTCAGACGCGATAGCATTACACCATGGACCTCACTTTCCAAATGCCGTAATTCTTCTACATACTCGCAGAAACCAATGCCCCAAGGGGGCACCTCCCGCATGCCGTAACATTATATACATTCAACTGCAAAGAACACGCAGTATAAATAACGTAAAGAACGATGCCCCTTGGGGCATTGGTTTCTGCGAGTATGTAGAAGAATTACGGCATTTGGAAGAGTGAGGTCCATGGTGTAATGGTATCGCGTCTGACCGGCAATCGGAAGATCCCGGGTTCGATTCCCAGGTGGTTACCTCATTTTTTCATTTGTTCCGTTCTCTCTCTCTCGTCTTGCGCGGAATATCTCCTATACAAGCGTCGTTCTTTACGTTATTTATACTGCGTGTTCTTTGCAGTTGAATGTATATATATTATATATATATATATATATATATAATATATATACCGTCTGCCAAAAAAAAGGGTTCACTCTAAAAACAGCCATGAAATCAACATTTATTAACCAATCAATGGAACTTATACAGAGCAAAACTATGTAAACAGTATATAATTATGCACATCAATTTTCAGATTATTTTACTCAGAATTAATGATTTAATGAGGATTATTTATGTTCAACAAATTTTGTTGGTGAACATCGCTCCAGTTTTGAATTCTGGGAATCCACAAAGGCGGTAAAACTTTGGTAATAAAATTTTTATTCTCATTTTAGTTATAAAATACATCTTAAGATTTATAGGATATAGGAAATGCCTCCATTAAAAAACCATGAAAATAAAAAAAGGATTTTGAATTTCGAAACAGAACTTAAAATACTAAGTTTACAAAAGAAATCAAATTAACATTTTACTCTTTTGGAATTCCTATTAAAAAAATTGTTCAATGTGTTTCCTTCTGTTTCAACAATTTTCTTCAATCTTGGACGAAATTCATCAATGGTTCGATCGGTCTGCTCCTGTGGTATCTCCTCCTACTTCTCCACAAGAAGCTGACGCGAGTGATCAACATTTCTCACCCTGCTCTCTGTGCCAAATTTTCTCAGATTCCATAGTCAACAGGGTTCAAGTCAGGACTGTTAGGTGGCCAATTTTGGGGTTCAAGTAATTCTGGAACATTATTTTTTAAGTATTCCACAGTTGCTATTACTCTATGGGATGTTGCTCCGTCTTTGCTGAAAAAGATAATAACCACCGTTGGCCAGATTTTGCATTTCGGGAAGCATGTTTCGCGGCAGAGTATTTCGATAGTACTCGGCATTGACTTACACCAGGCTCAATAAAATGAATGGATGTTTTTCCTAACTTTGATATGCCAACTGACTCCATGACACTAGGTGAGAAATGACTTCTGGTTGCAAAAAGTCTGTTATCAGGTATTTCATTCTTACATTGGACGTGCGAGTAAACTCTGTCATTTTGACTGTTCCGAGGTGGCTCCACAGTGAATCTCTTTTCATCAGTGAAAAGAGCCTTTGAAAGTTTATCACGTGTTACTCGCCGTAAGATTTTGTTTTGATCTTTGAACTTGTTTCTGCTCATCAGTTTGAGTAACCTTTTGCCCGTGCACTGTTTTCAAAGGTTTTAGTTGAAGATTTTGTTTAATTATGCGTCTCACACTAGTTTCTGATGATTGTAACACTTTTGATATGCGAGCTGGTGTCATATGGGTTCGTGGCCGGTTTTCCTGACTTAATATACGTTCTTCGACGTCGTCAATATTGTCTCGTATGCGAACAGTGTTTGGTCGCCCACTTCCCTCTCTTCTTTTGATATCCCCAGTCTCGTCAATTTTCTTTAGAAGCTTTCCCAAACCACCAAGAGTCCTTCCTTTGTTGGGGAATTCGGAGAGTAGTTTCGTTCGTCCATATTCTTTTTCTAATCTATAATGCTTAATTATAATCTTATCTTCCTCTGAAAATAGCATATTCACTATATTTTATAACACTGCAAAAAAAAAAAAATATCGTATATTAGAATTTACAAAAGTGAAAATGAGAATAAAGGATGTTTGGTTAGTTTGTCGAGCATCAGTTGTAGTATTATTAGAGAAATGCTTAATAAATCGTTATTTTTGATAGGTTCGAACTGAAATTTGGTTTACAGGTAGATGTTTTATGTATCTTTTACGTGTATAAGTTTCATACTGATTGTTTGAAAAATGTTGATGCCATGGATGGTTTTAGAGTGAAACCTTTTTTTTTTGGCAGATGGATATATATAATTTTATATATACATATAATATATATATATATATATATATATGTGTGTGTGTGTGTGTGTATATTATATATATATAGATATATATATATATATATATATATATGTGAAAATTATTTCACGAAGGTAACACGTGAAAAATATTTATGATGAATAAAACCACGAAGGAAAGGAAACACAAAATGGTGCTCAAGCGCTTTCGTCTAATGACATCCTCAGGATGTCATTAGACGAAAGCGCTTGAGCACCATTTTGTGTTTCCTTTCCTTCGTGGTTTTATTCATCATATATATATATATATATATATATATATATATATATATATATATATATATATAATCAAGCATGGGGCTGAAGTCCGGCCTTTGGCTTCGAAGCCGAAGCCAGCCATTTACACTGCGTTCGCACTTATTAAGCAGATTACATTTTCTCCAATGTTTTCAAATGTTTTTCCCTGATTTCAATGAAATTTGTAGCAAATAATCACTATATATAGCAGCATTGATGGTGTTCATTTCGATAAAATATTTTGATAATTAAAATAATTATCTCATTTTATTGAAAAATATGTAAAGTATTGTGTTCCGAATTATTAAGCAAGTATTCTATTTACGGATCTAAATGGTGAAAATGGGTAAGAAGAAGGATTTAACATTAACTGAGAAAAGAAAAATAGTCAAGTTACTCGCTAAAAATATAAAATCTATTGAAATTGCGAAGTAGTTTGGCAGAGCTTATCGAACTGTAAACAAGTTTGTAGCGGAGGGTACCAAACTGAGGCAGCGAAGTGATAAAGGAGCTTTAAGAAAAGTGACAAGGCGGCAGATATCTGTAATCAAGCTCAAACTGCAAAGCATCCATTGTCCTCAAGTAGAGAGGTTTTTGAGCAGGCTGGCATACATAATGTACCAAGAACATCTCGATGTGGAATCCTGCAAACAATTGGCAAGGCGTGTAAACCTACGATTCAGTCACCATTAACACCCAGGTACAAGAAGCAGCGTGTTGAATGGGCGCGTCAGTACGTGAAAACAGATTTTAATACGGTATTGTTCACCGACGAATGAAAAGCAACCCTTGAGGGACTTTATGTTTGGTCAAGAAGATGGATTGCTGAGAGCAGTTTGCGCTTGATTACAGATATCTGCCGCCTTGTCACTTTTCTTATAGCTCCTTTATCACTTCGCTGCCTCAGTTTGGTACCCTCCGCTACAAACTTGTTTACAGTTTGATAAGCTCTGCCAAACTGCTTCGCAATTTCAATAGATTTTATATTTTCAGCGAGTAACTTGACTATTTTTCTTTTCTCAGTTAATGTTAAATCCTTCTTCTTACCCGTTTTCACCATTTAGATCCGTAAATAGAATACGTGCTTAATAATTCGGAACACAATATTTTACATATTTTTCAATAAAATATGAGAATTATTTTAATTATCAAAATATTTTATCGAAATGAATACCATCAATGCTGCTATATACATAGTGATTATTTGCTACAAATTTCATTGAAATTGGGGAAAAACTTAAGCTTAATAAGTGCGAACGCAGTGTAGAAAGTCAGCAAGCCGAAACCGAAGCCGAATCTTATAGAACCGGGACCGGAAGACGAATTCTATCGTTAACCTATTCTACATTAGTAGAGGTTAAGTATTTTTGGTTATTAGTATTATTAAATAACAAAAATATTAAAATAGTTACGTAAAAAATAAAACCCCTCAAGCTATACAAATAAATAACCAAGTCTCGGAAGCCGGAGCCTCATGTCTGATGTATGTATATACACCTTTGTTAACCTTGGTTTTGCTTCCGCCCGAATTGTTCATTCTGACGAAGGTCATGCTTCTCACCACCTTAGACCTACAGTTTAACGTGGAATCCGAACCACGCCCCACTAGGCTACCCAGGGTACCCATTTATCTACCAACCAATCTCTTTATTGTGTGGAAGGATGAACAGCTGGGTTTTGCTGTGCGCCGCCTGCCGTCACCGGGTCTCGATCCTGGGGCCAATGGATTTGTAGTCAGCGACGCTAACCACTACACCACCGAGGTGCATATATATATATATATATATATTGAAACTTTCGATTAGTGGACTAATGCGTGTTAGACCCTGTCCGCTGCTGGAAATCCCCCCCCCCCTAAAACTACTACCATACAAACATGAAAAAAGCAACTACAGTCCAGTAAATACTGTATACTAGTTTTACACGCAGTACTTACTGTAAGAAAACGAATAAATAAGTATGCTACAGTATTTTCACACATTGCTTATTTTGTGTTTCTGGTAACAAATAGAATGGTTAGTACAGTCATGTAACATGGTTCGGTTAACCATTTCGATAGGTTTGCGGATATGTACAGTAGGTAGTAGTAATTGTGTTTCAAGTCAACCCTATGAGAAGCGACGGAGTATAATACAGGGTGTCCATAAATGATTACCCTGATTAAAGCATGCTATAACTTTTAAATAAACACTCGTATTCAAACACAGTTTTAATCATAAGTAGATAAACATACGTAGTTAATGAACTTAATAAGCTTCCACATGTGCACCCCAAGTGGCACGTAAAATGTCTAAACGGTATTCACACTCACGCCACACATTTTCCAACTTTTGTGGGTTAACTGTTGCAATTGCATCCGTAATGCGTTCTCGCAATATCCTGATATCTGGAACAACTGTTGCATAAACCAAAGCAGACACGTAACAAGAAGTCATTATCCTCGTCAATGCTGTTCAAAATGTCAATAGCGAATTGTTCACGTTTTGGACGGTCATCAGGCTTCAGTTCTTGAACAATTTGTACCTTGTAGGCGTGTAACTTCAAACGTTTGTGTAACACCTTGTGCACCGTAGACTTCGGTAGCTTTAGTTGGCATGAAGCTTGTCTTACCGATTTCCTTGGTGACTGTGTGAAAGCAGTTTGAATGTTTTCCACCGTCCCATCGGAAACTGATGGTCTACCACTGCTCTTTCCCTTTTCCACGTTTCCAAGAATTTTTTCATCCACGACTTAATTAACTTCACATCAGGTGGATTCTTTCCATACTTTGTTCTGAACCTTCGCTGAACACTGACAGGAGATTTTGTTTCTGCAAGCCACACACACATTGTGCCTTCTCTGTCACAGACGCCATCTTAACTGAACAGCTACTACAGCGCTCCTAGCGGCGAATGCGGTAGACGAAACACACCAGCACAGAAACTCTATGCGTGTACGAGATCACCTGTAAAAAGAAAACGGATGTAAAATTCGTCATTAAAACATGAGAGCATACTGTTTTCATGGTAAACATTTATGGACACGCTGTATGTTGTTTTATTGTTTACGTACAATACTATACAAGATAGGTTCTACCAAATACAAACTACAATTTCCACATTTCTAGGATCGACCTGAAACACCCTGTATGTATATATTACCTTGGTTAATTTTGGATTTTGCTTCCGCCCGATTTGTTCATTCTGACGAAGGTCAAGCTCGTTGCTCCACCTTAGACCTATAATTTAACGTGGAATCCAATCCACGACCCACCACGGGTTGTCAGAAATTAAAAAATCCTCGCCCGGACTCGATCTCATGACCTTTTGACCGCTAGGCTACCCAGGGTACTTATTTACTTATCAACCAATATTATTGTATGGAAGGGTGAACAGCTAGGTTTGCCACGTGCTGACTGCCGCCACCTGGTATCGAACCCCAGGGCCCGGTGGATTCGTAGTCACCACACCTAGGCGCATCGCATATATTTATTTAACTAATTTATCTTTTTATGTATTGTGTGAAACCTTTTGTTCGTTGTTTTAAGCCCTTTCAAACAATGATTGTTTTGTTTTAATAACGTCATTTTGTAACGGTGTTTTCATAATGACGAACCAAAACCCTATTATAAGCCTAGCGTACCATTTAGGCTGTTTTAAAAAAATAAACTAATAGGAATGGAGTCACCTTTTGTATCTTATCTGCAATGATTACATTTCTTCTATCACGTTAATTAAACAGTATTTGCCTAAGCTGATGTTTATCACGTAAACACGAAGGTTCGCATGCTGTACTGTGTTGAAATTGGACGAGCCGAATGGCCAAATGCTGCGCCTTTAGTTTGTTCATTAGAGTTCCATAGTCATACTGCATTTGAACGCCATACAGCGGTCAGGTTTTGTTAATATATTTTATTTTATTAGTGAACATAACGATAAAAGGTATATCGCAAAAAGTACCAAAATTCCAACAACGTTGTCGCCTTGACCATCTGTGCGTGCATTGTAAGTTTTTTTTTTACTCTACTCAAATATTTTCTTTTCGAAAATGTTTGTGACTTTTAACCCAATAATCGTGCGTGTTTATTTATTAGGTATTCATGGCCATTAGCATTTGTTAAGTATCCTTACAGAGATGTATCCCGTTCTGTATAAGGTCCGGGTGAGAGGGTATCCTGTTCGCAGGGTATATATATATATATATATATATATACTGTGTGTGTATATGTATATACACTGTGTGTGTGTATATATATATATATATATATATGGTATATAATATAAATAGATAAGCGTGTGTTCTATTCGGTGGAAGGAAGTGACGAAAACTTTTTTTTTTTTTTTTTTTTTTAATAATGGAGCTGCTGCAGCGCGGAATGTGTGGTAGAAGTGTTCTTTTTATGTATGTATAATGCATTAGATTATATCTCAATTGAACTTCACGTTTCAATCGTTCGAACGAGTTTCGTTAAATAATATTTGGTTTCTTCAATATCAAGGAAATTGTCGACCTTTTGAACCCCGTTTTTGCGGATACGGGAGTAAGCGTAATGGGAACAAAAAATAGAAAGAAAATACAGAAGTAAAAAGTATACTGTGGAAGGTCATTCGTTATGGGAAGATGGAGAAAGCACGAGGAAAAATATATTGTGGTATTGGTTGTATGGGCGTGGAAAGTGTCGTCATAATGGAAATTTAAACAAAAATCCGCGACCATATCCCAATTTTAAGCCTTGATAAGAACAGTCGTGGTGCTGTCAAAACGTCAATGACTTCCAGTAAATAACTTTTCTATTTTGGTATTTTCTTTATCGTCGCGTATTTGGCCGACATTTTGGGAGTTCGTATTGGAAGTTTACGGGGAAAAAGCCCGTCCTAATAGTCTGGATATGAAAGGGGAAAAAAAACCACAAATGCTGAAACAGGAAAGGAAAGTAATAGTTCTCTCTTTTGGGTGGGGGGAGGGGGCATGTGCATGTAAAAGTGATTTGAAATGGACTTGGAACTTATTATTAGTATTGATATTATTATAGCAAAAGAGAACACCCATGTTGAACCCTGAGGGAAATTTGATGACTATGAACTCGTATTATCCTCCTTCCTCATGCGTCATGTTTTAATTATTATTATTTTTTTTAATAAAGTGTAGTTATATAACTTTCATGGAATTACGCTTAACAATGTAACGTTCGTTTCGTATTCAACATCAAAAGATTGGTTTGTCTTTTGTGCTGAAAATTCTATTCATTTATTTGTCAATAGAACCTTTTTCTTGTTGCAATTTTATCGTGAAGTTGCGCGAGATCCAGCGTATTGGTGGTGGTGGTGTTATATTAATTTTATCTTAATTTATCAGCATTTCATCGACCTATTTACTCCAATTTGTGATTAACTTCACCCGTAATTTAAGCTGTTTGGATGCGTGTGTGTCCGTAAGGTAAACTGATATATTTTGTTAGAGGTTGTGTATAATGTAAAAATTTCATGGTTTAGCATTCAGCTTGAGAGAGTTTAGAGGCAGAATTACAAAGTCGGTCATGACCTAAAATTTAGAAAAAAAATTGTATTTTTTTAAATGATAATACATTTTTTTTTTTTCAGATTTCGTGTTTAGATATAATATAAAATAATACGATATAAGTTTAAATTTTTTTTTTTTTTTTTTTTTTTTTTTTACTGTAAGCACCCTTATTTGTTAATTTAATGAGATAGCTCGGTTTATGGGTTAATCGCTTCAGGTTTGTTAACCTGCTGGAGTTTACAGAAGCTGGGGAGGGCGGGTTACTTAAGGGTTTCCGGGTTTCTCCGAGGGGATTTTGGCGGGGAGTGAAGTTGTTATTAGTGCTGCAGGTTCGGTGGTAATTGTTTTTCTTTTAGTTAATTATTATTATTAATATACTCTAGTCATAATTATTTTCAATTTACATTTTGTTAAATATAAAAAAAAAATTGTATCTCTCTCGATGATTTTTGACATTTGTCTTGTATTTTTAATTTTTATTATTGGCTGCTTATCTTTTGTTCAATCTAAAAAAAATTCAATTTACCAAGTCTGTTATTAATAACAAAGGAACGATTCTTTTTTCAGTTATGTAACTGAAGGGAGCACATTTTTGTTTGCTTCCTACGAGTATATCAATTATAAGCATTGACGGAAATCTTATTTTTGCCATTTTGTAAAAAAAAAAAAAAAAAATTTAGGCGGGATGGATATAAATGGAAAAGTTTCAATTTGTTGCAATTTAATTTAATTTCATGGAACGTACATTAAAAATATTTGAGAGGTTCTGGTGTCGGAATTTTTTTTTTCTTTAAATCATCAAATTACTAATCCCCTCTCCCCCTTTTTAATGCAAAAATTAAAAAAATTAAAATTTTTTTTTTCTCCGGCGGTCTTATTTCCGCGGCTTTGAATGTATACAATCGAAATACACTTTGTTCGTGTAACTTAGGTTCTAATTCATATGAAAATTTGAACCATTGATCAGCTGTGCGCCATATACATATATAATGTACAGGGTTAGACAAAATAATGGAAACACTCATTTTCGGTGCTGTATTTTCTGGTATAATTAATGGCGTAAAATAATTTACTAAATTCATACGTAAATGCGTTTAATATCGAGAATATCTTCCATTTTAATATGCTGATATTGGTATTTCCTGTTCTTGTAGAATAAATAAAAAGATGGCACTGACTGTGAAAGAGGCATAACAATAGGAACCCATTTGGTTGGTGTCTCGGTATTAAAAGTGGCGTAATTGCCCCTGTATCTCGAGGAACAGTCCCCAACGTCGTGAATACATGGAAAGAAATGGGAAAAAACTACACCACATAAGCGTAATAACGTTCCCATTATTCTCTCCAACTCCAACTTCATTCGAGTTTTTGCGCTGGTTGGTGTTATGAAGGGCTTTAATACAATTCTTATAAAATCAATTTGACTGATACTGCTTTTTGCGCACTCTTATTTAGTTATGAACGAAGTCTGAAGCGGACAGTCTTTGGTTCATGCTTTATGGTTCGTAATAAGGTTCTTCTCTCACATTCTGTCAGGGTTGCTTTACGCCCACTATATTCCTTATTTGGTGTACTTTTTTCATTTTCTTCCATGTATTCCTAAATCCTAACCTTGACGACTATTCTTCGAGATACAGGGGCAATTATGCGACTTTTACTACTGAGATGCCAACCCAACTGGCTCCTACTATCATGCCTCTTTCACAGTCAGTGCCATCTTTTCCAGCCGCCATATTTTTATTTATTCTACAAGAACAGGAAATACCAATAATAGCATATTAAAAGAGATGATGTTCTCGATATTATATGCATTTACATATGAATTTAGTAAATTATATAACGCCATTAATTATACCAGAAAATACAGCACAAAAAATGCGAGTGTTTCCATTATTTTGTCTAACCCGTGTGTGTGTGTGTGTGTAACAATTGTGCACATTTAGGTATCGGAATTAGGTACTTTTTAATTATTAAGCATTGTTGGCGCGCAGTTTTCTTCTAAGATCGTCCTCAACTGTACTTTGACCTAATACATCATTTATCATTGGGATTATTTAGTTCGCACGCGTGACTCTGGCCAGTAAATTTGTTTCAAAGGTACCGTACAGTGAACTCTTGTGTCAAACTTACCAGAAATTTTTTAATGTAATATCTATACAGTTTCCGTGTGTATAATATATACGATACACGAAGCGGCGTTGTAGACACGACATTTTCAGTATCGACGAACAACGAACGCCCTTGGAGTTCGATCAGTTCTTGAAGTTAGGTTAAGTCATGTCATGTGTGAAGTTAGGAAAACAGAGGTGTCTATAAAATGTTTAGATTTTGTAATAGGTTTGGCGGTTCTTGGTTTATTTTAATGCAGTGTATGCTACGTGTTGTATGTATCCTGTTGGATGCTGTACGAAAATTTAACAAAACTTATATATATATATATATATATATATATATATTATATATATAATATATATATATATAAGCAAACAACCACAGGGAAAGGAAACACGTGTTATTCTGTGATTTTTGTGCATATATATTATATATATTATATATATATATATATATATATATATATATATATATATATATATATATATATATATATATATAATATTGTGTGCGTGTGTGCGCATGAAACCTATGCTCAACTTTAAAAAAGAGTTCAGACTTTGTATTTTATCAAAGTCATTGTGGTTACTTTAAGCGACTGTGAACCAGAACCAATGTCTTCCCCGGATGTAGCGAAAATCAGCGTCCGGCTTTTTAATTCGTTTTAAATTGAGAAATAAAAAGAGAGGATTATCCTCGGAGATCTTTTAGGCAAATTACATTATCGACCAATAAAAGGTGAAATAAGGATGAAGGTTATTAAAGTTTTTAACACGCTACTTACAAATTTCTGGACCTCCACATAAGCACAATCTTTTCTCGATACATCGTTCAATCCGACTTTTCAAAGACCCGAAAACATTCTCGTTTCTGCCGAGTGATTTCATGAATTACACTTGTGAGCATAGCTGTAAGTTCATCCGAAAAATGTGCTTTTGATGAGTAAACAACACTTTTAACATGGCCCCATGAAAAGTAGTCCAATGTGGACGGGTCAGGTGAACGAGGTGCCCGAGCGATTGGTCTACCTCTACGGATCCACTTGGCTGGGAGGACTTCATTCAAGAACTGTCGCACGTTCAGAGCATAGTGGCAGGGAGCACTGCCTTGCCGAAAGAAATTTGAAAGATTTAAGCGTCTTGGTTTCACCATTGACTGTTGGTTCTTCAAAAAAGAAAGAACCAGTGATGCATGCCTTTCTGAGAGCGCACTTAGACATTGATTTTTGGCGAGTCTCTTTCATGTTGCCACACTTCGTGAGGTTTCTCTGTCTCCCAAATGCGAGTTATGGCGGTTGACTTTGCCACCAATGTGGAATGTCACCTCATCAGAAAATATGAACTCCTCCAGAAACCCTGGAAAAGTCTTGAATTTTGATTGGAACTGTTCACAGAAATCTAACTTTGCGTGGTAGTTATCTTCCAGTACCATTTGAAACCACCCGAATCTTGTACGCACATTTATGCAATTTCACTATGAGAATTTTGGGGGATGTTCAGTTCACTGGATGCACGTCGCAACGATTCCCGTACTCGTCACAAATGCTTCCTGGACGACAGCTACAGTCCCCTCTGATCTGTGGCCTCCTGGATCGAGAGCCGTCATTCACTGACCCAATTTCTTTAAACTTTTTCATCCAATTGTTAATTGGTGCATTTTTCTGGTAATGCTTTATGGACTTCATTTCTGCTAGTTATAAAACAGTTAACCCCCTTCTACTATCGCCATCTTTACAGTTTCAGCGTTTACGCCTTATGTAATGCGACCTGAAGTAAATTAAAGAACACTTCAATAATTATGCTTTCATATGCTGTTTACATGTTTGATGCGTACATCAAAAGTTAGTGGAGTTTAAAAAGTTGCACAAGGACTTTGTAATCACCCTGCACACACACACACACACACACACACACACACACACACACACACACAAAGTATTAAGGTTCGATTTGTGGCAGAGTGGTAGCGAGAGCGCACACTTTTAACCTAAATGGCAAACAAGAGCTCGTTAACTGATTTCCACGTCTTACGGTACCGTTGGCATTAAGCGTCTGCTCATGGGCTGTTAAAAGGAAGAGATACGTGTGGCGTGAACCCCTTTCCATTCGGTAGTTTTAATAGATCTTGTCTTTACCCTGGTTTTTCTTTCAATAAAAGTTCACTACTGCAATTTTATGGACTCGTTTTTTAAACGTTGACTAAGGTCATCGGTATTGTATATAAACTTCTCTTCTGGTCTCTTGATAAGGTCATTTGTGTTTGCCAAAACATATTTTATATATATATAATATATATATATATATGGGATGAATTTCACAATTAAACACGTGAAATGAATGAATAAATGATGCAAACCTACAGGGAAAAAGAAAAATGATTCCAAAGCCTTGGAATCATTTTTCTTTTTCCATGTGAGTTTGCATCATATATATATATATATATATATATATATATATATATATATATATATATATCCTGTAAGCCTAACATTTAACATTGTTTAAAAAATCGTTAAGTGTGAAAACAGCCAGTGTACTTGAGCACCAAGCTAAAAGGATTCTAACAATTTTAGGCTTAAAAAAAGAAACTGACATAGGAATATAGATAATTTTAGAATAGTTTGGCACTTGGGGTCGTGTTCTGAACCGTGTTTTCATTTAAGTGACTTAGGTAAGTTTCGTCCGTATTTATCGCAGGTGCATATACGGTAGAAGCAAATATGAGTGAGGTTTCAATGGAGAGCGCGTACGTTCAGACTTGCTGAGCTGTTGAATCCATCCATATAGTGGTTTTCCACTTAGCGTAATGGCCTCATAAACGCTGTTCCTCGTGTAAGGATCAGAAGCTGTCCTTTTATGACGGATTTAATTCAAAGGGGTGGAGTCCCCATTAGTCTGCGATTGAACTGTCTCGTGTGTGTGTGCGCGCTCGCGTTAAAGGGAAAGAGAGAGCGGGGGTGTAGAAGGCATGACTGACTCGGAAGCCTGATGAGAGTTTATTAGGTTGTTTAACTGTTTAGACACACTTTTTGTTGTACATTTCCGCCTAACCGCCAGTGTTCATTGAATGGACGCAATAATGTTGGAAGGTTTGTTTACACCAGTTTATTGACTAACGTATAACCTATATTTATAGGTTTGTTTTTTATTTTTAATGAAAAGACGGGTGGTACCAAACTTTATAGCTATTTTGGGTCTTTTTTGTACATAATATTGCCTGCCGGTTATGATTTTTTCATCCAATTCTGATAACTGGTTGGGTGTGACAATAAATTTATTATATAGATTATTGATTAAATAGGCCATACGTCTAAAATTATTGCATCGCCTAATGGCTACGCGCCCTTTTATTGCAGTTTCGAGCGCAAAGGATGGAGGTAACTCGAAACTGGTTCAATATTGATTCCTGTTATCCACGCCGAATACCTGTATGCAATCACAGATTTAAACTGGAGAAATGTAGGATGTAAGGGACTAAGGGTTTTGACGAGAACATTTATATAGCATACACCCGCCCAGCTAGCAAGCATCCCTTGGGCCAACTTTGGTATTTGAAATATACCAAATAACGTTGACCCAACGGATTCTTGCTCGCTCGGTTAATTTCAAGCTTTCGATCCTAAGAAAGTGGACCGTTTTTAACACGTATGTACTCTTCTTCTTCAGATTCTGCTAAAGGACATAGAAGCCCACGGACCGATATTGAAGAGCGTGATTCGCCAATACGAGAGATTGGCATCCAACGAATCTGATTCCACGTGCAGTAAAGCCGTTCCCGACGCCAACGCCCCAAAAGATTCCCCGACAAACGCCCCCAACTCGAATTCCCCCTCCTCAGTAGCCGTCATCTCCATACAAAAGGGGAGAACCAAGACCAAAGGGTCTGCTAGCGCCGTGCCAAGGAGAGCCAAGTCTCTGGAGAAAAGGTGGCACCAGATCTATCTGCGATCGCTCGAGTGGCACTATTATCTCGAAGGGGTCATTGCCAATTTTAAGGTAAGCCGTGCCATGAGTTTACCTCGCTTTTAAGTCTCGCAAATTATGTTATTTGAGAAGAAAAAGGTTCCCCTCTTTGTGTTATTTTTACATTAAACGTCGTTTTCGTAATGGGACTCAGCGCCACGTCGCGAGACCGCTTTCCTCATATAATCGAGGTGGTTGGATGATTGACTCTTCGGAGTTCAGACGTAGCAACGACCCTTAGATGGTTCAGATTACTCGTAAAGCTGTAGTATGGCCCCACTTCGTCACACGACCTTTGCCATTACGAAGGCGGTTAAACAATCCCAAAACATTGTTTCATTCAATTTACATAAAGTCATTATAGGCTGGCATCATCACCGGTTTTGTAGTGTTTTGTAATTTAATTGTTAAGTCTCTTGTTATTACTATATAGAATATTGACTTGACTTTCAAGTGAAAAATGTGAAATGTGCGTAATTGCCGAGTCGAGAAACTCGTATTATTATTATTATTGCGATTTTTCATAGTTTAATTTTTGTTATCAACCGTTAAGGTATTCGACCTCCGGAATTATATAATTAAGGAAATAATTCTCATCTTTTTCACTCAGTTTCCACCGTTGTAGTAACTTAATTGCGGTATATAGCGCATAAATTGGAAAGAACTCGGGCGTGCGTTGAGAGGAACCAATGACTAAAACTGCTTCGACTCGAACTAACCTCGGCTTCACGATATAGAGCTAAACAGCGATTAGTCACCTTTGATGAATCTTAAAAATAAGATACAGCACCCGGGCAGTTCATCCCTTTCAGTGGTTGTACGTTTTTAGCAAACACCGTCTGTGCCCCTCAGTCAACAGGATTGCAATTACGTACCATGCGCGAACTCGTAAAATTAAAATTTTATTTGTTGCTGTTGTTTAGATTATAAAGTAATAGAAAAGGTTTTAGTTAACTACCAGTATATAAACCAAAAACTCGAAATACGTATGGTTTCAAACCTCTCGTTTATTAAGGTCCGTATATATCGTTCGCGGCCGTTTATTGAGTATTATATCAGCTCGTATTTTTACTTTGTAACTTTATATATTTAAGAACACGATGTAATTAATTATGTCGTGGCCATTTCGCAACGCAGCTTCCCGTCGATCAGCGAAAATAAACGACATTAGGTCTGGTTAGTAATTTCTCCATTTCGATAATGTAGCGACCCGTGGTTGAGATCCCACGAAAAGCTGTAGGTTTCGCTCCGTCACATGACTTGTTATGAAGCAGGTTAAACACACGCGCACACGCGCACGCACACACACAATTAATCTCTGGGGTCCATATTTGTAGGACATAAATAATAACCTTGGGTAATTAACTTGCTTTTCCTATTAATTATTATTCAATGAGTAATTACAGGAAGTAATAGCGATGCTAAATAATTCTTATAGAGACGTCATGTATTGACGGCTTTTTTCTTCTTTTGAAACAAGGTATACGTTTCCTCCCATGTGGTGTTTGTTATTAAATAACGGTAATTAAATTTATTATTATTTTATATTACAGAGTTTAATGCGCATTAGTTTAGTTACAAACTGTAATTATTTTACAGTTAATAAACCTCCCCTCCCCCTCCCCCTCCCACACGCGTCTATTTAATTATTGATAGCGCCACAAACTCGTCTTTCTTAGTCTGTACCCGCTTTTAAACATGATAACGAAAGTGCACCAATTTCGTTGCTTCATTGAACTGTCCTCTGAATTTGCACCCCCGTTTCATCGTTTTTATCTGTTGTTGGGCGTTTTTATCGTGACGAAAATTTCTAAAATCGGATACCGCGATTCCGTACGCGTTGTTAACTTCGGTTCTTGGGAAAAATTGTTCCTTCTCGCGATACCTGTTTCAAGCGTTGTAAGAGGCGTCACTTTTTCCAATTTTTTCATGCATGAGTTGTTGGGAAGGGGGGACGGGGCTGTTTTCAAGCTGTTTCAAGTTTGAAAAAAGAAATTACTTTTTTCTTTTCAATTTTCTTTGGGTCCCAATTTAAAAATGATTGTTTTTTTGCTATTTGAATTGTTAATTATTCTCTTAAAAATTGCCATACATACTTTTTTTTTTCAGTGTAAGTCAATTTTAAAATTAAAATTTTTTTTTTTGCGTCATGATTAAAATAAAAGTTTTAAAGGCATTTTTTCAATTGTGCGCCGATGTTGCCAAACAAAAGTTCAGTTCATAATTCGTAAAATCTAAAAGAGAAATTTAATAAAATTTACCAATTACAATACTCAAAGAATTTTTTTTTCTGCGTAAGTTCTTAGGTTAGACACGCCACCTGTCCCGTATCTTAATTTTTACATTCCGTCATCATCGATTGGGAAGATTTCATGGAAGAGAGGGAGAGAGAGAGAGCCCATATAAACGGGCGAAGTTTGTGTATATTTGGACTGTCCTTTCCCGTATTCAGTTTAGGCTTTCAATTTGTAAATGTCATTGTAGTATCTGTAGTTCATGGAGGGGGAACGGCAAGCTCTTTTGATAGTGAAATGTCTCGAAATGTCTTAAAATGTCTTAAAATGTCTCTCAATATCTCTCGTTTATCGATTGTGCCGAGTCTCAGAAGCGACCGCCGCGCACCGTTTATTCAGAATTCATCTGTCGCTGTTGTTAAATGGACCGCGTAGCGAATTGCATCATTTGTAATGCTTCACAGCAAATAAAACGTCTCGAGAAAACGTTGAACAATACGGAAACGTTTCTCTATGGCGTTTTGTCATTCTTAATTTGGAACTGGAGACCGATAAAAACCGTTCACAAAGGGGGGTTTCGCTTTTGAGATTTTGATGGTGGCTGAGATCACGGTTTTTTTTTGTTTTTTTTGAAGTGGGTGGTGTTTTCTGGGTCGCAAATTTGTATATAAAGGATTTCATTCGGTTAATATATTAACCGAATGAAGCGAAAAGCTTCAGGATGTAAAACTATAAGCTAAAAATCTATATTCTTTTGTCCCTTATCGTACTCGGGACTTATGGATACGAAGTATACGTTATCAACAAAGTTCATGGATCCATTCGCACTTTTATCTAAAACTACGATTTTTTGCTCAATTTTTGCGTTTTTGGCTTTTTGTTTTGTTTTTCGAAAGTGATGTTGATTTTCATTGTTTTTTTAATAACGCAATTTATGGGAACTTTCAATAACTTTCACGCCTTGCTAACATTACATTGAGCGTACCGTAAATTATTAATATTAAAGTTTGAAAGTAAATTCGGCTTTCAAATTGAACAAAGCCACAGTTGCTGAATCTAATGGGTTATATTTATCTCGAACGAATTTGTTTTCTGCAGTTTGAGTTTGATGAGGGGTTCGATCATTCGGGTGTAATTAACTTTGTTGATAATTATCACGAAACTCGCGGAGAGCGAAACGCGGTTCCGAAAGGCCCTTTGGGGGGGGGGGGCACAGTTTGTTTATATAGAGTTTATATTTTTAAGCGTTCGTTCGATTTTATCGGAAGTTTTCATCTCGGTTTGACCAACTTCAGAGAGTTGTGTACACACACACACACACACACACACACACACACACATATATATATCATATATATATGAGATGAATGTCACAATTAAACGCACGAAATAAATGATGCACACCCGCAAGAAAAATGAAAAACAATTCATTATATAAAAATCTTGGAGTCGCTTTTAACTTTTCCTCCTGGGTATATATATATATATATATAATATATATATATATATATATATATATATATATATGCGTGTGTCTTTTACAAAATAAATACGGTAGTGGAATCTGTATAATTAGATGTATTTTGAAAGTTGTAGTAGGACGTCTAAAATAAGCTTCGGGCAATCCAATTCGCCCATATCTATTTTAACCTTTCTGAGGTTAAAATAGGTCACATTGAACCTGATGAACTACTGTACGTAGTCGTAAAAAGATATTGAATGGATAATTGCAGCTATTACAGTGGAAGGTAGGTTTTATACGTAGTGTTTGCAATTCTTTCCTATTATTAAATGGATTTGTAATGATCCGTAATAAAAGTTACTGTACACAACTGCTACCATTATTCTCTGTTGTATGAATTGTAGAGGGTACGGTAATTACCATCGTCCTAGTGTTCTCCTATTTTTTTTAACTTCACTTCTTGATGGTGACGGGTAACGAGTGCGTAATTTCACCGTTATTCCATTACGTTTGCCTCGAGGGGCTTTTGAATGGAAGCTGTTTAAAAAAAAAAAAACATTTACGTTGTCGCTAATAATTTATTAAGCCAAACTTCCCATCTTAAAAAAATAAACAGTTTGGCATTTTGCGTTATTTTATTTGTCTGTTCGACACGGCATATTTTTTTTTCTGTTTGTTTGTTTGTTTCATCTCGGGCTTCGCGTTGCAGAAGCTTCTCTCTCCCTGTGCGGATGCGTTCTATTCATACGCAAAGAACGAAAATGGCATTTACAGCGTACTGTATATGATTTCATAAGAAAACGAGAGAGTTTGATTAGTCACTGTATATTGGCTTACAAGCGCTTCTAATCTGAATTTAATGTCGAAATTTCACTTTATATTCTGTACGGAGGAAAAGGTCCGAATCTTATTAAATTACAAAATTAAAAGTAGCTCAAAACTGTTCAACCATCTTGAATGCTAAAATTCGCCCTTTATGTCGCGATGTTGGCCACGCGGAATAATTAACCAGACTCTATGGAGGAAGAGATATTCAATATCCCCTACAAGAACGCATCTGTGAACCTTACGTACGAACATTCTTTTTATGTAGTTAAGCTCCGCTCTTGGCATTTCATACGAGCCGACTACTTGGAATCTTAGAGGAGTTCTTGTAGCACCCACGTTTTCATTCCTTATTTGAATTTCAAGAGAGATAAAAATAAAAAATTAAAAAAAACGCTTATACAGTTAGAAAGTGTTTTCGATTCTATTCAGAGTTTGAAAGTTTATTACTGTGTTTCTCATTTATAAATAGCTTTTTAATAGAGTTCATTCGGTACGATACTCTCTCGAGAGAGAGAACATTGGAAATTTCTTTACGACAGGATTAAAAGACAGATTAACTCTACTGATCGCGCTTCCGTTTTTATTTATACGCTTCTTTATTTGTGATGTATTTTATCAGTTTTAGTGTGTCGCGTTAGATGATCGTATTTTTCGTTAGTGTGTGTGTGTGTGTGTGTGTGTGTGTGTGTGTGTGTGTGTGTGGTGTGTCCCCTTCTCGTGTTAAGTAACTCAAGTGAGAAAACTAGATCAAATCAATTCTACATAATTCGTCTTCTCATAAATGAAGAGCGATTCGTATAGGGGCCTACCCGTATCATAAGCATTTAGTTACGAGTTACTTATCCCCTGGTGTGACTCCTTATTAGGATTAATTAGTGGCTTAATTTGAAGAACTTTCCCATAAACATTGACGTTTACAGCCTATATATATATATATAATAATATATATATATATATATATATATATACAGTATTCTTAGATGTAATATCTCCATTTCTTGCGGTTGATTGTGGTTTTCAGTTAATTCGTTGCACATAATTTGACAAATGGTCTGCGAGGAGAAAATTATATAGAGTGTATAAGATGGTAATAGTTTCCAGTCTCATCGAGCTCTTTTAAGCGGTAGCACCGTGATTTAGTTTTCGGTATTTGTTTGGTTGTAGGTTGTTGATCTTCCGTTTCCCTTTTTTAGTACCGTTGGAGGTCCTCACTTATTACGTTCTGAGAATTAAATCTTTTGTTTCCCCACCCCCTTTCCACCCCCTTTCTCTCTCAAGGAAGAAAGAATTTTAAAATTAATGGAATTCGTCAAATTCCGAAATGGAACCGTTCGATTATACTTTTTCATATCTTTCAATGGTTCAGTAAGGAGTTAAGAGCCGTGTGTGTGTGTGTGTGTGTGTGTGTGTGTGTGTGTGTGAAGAAAGAAGCGAAAAGCCCAAAGTGTAACTAATGCGTAAACAATGAAAGATGCATGTTGTAATTAGGGGGACAAAGGATGGCCAGTGTTTAAGGAGTTAAGGAACTTCAGGATGGGTGGTGGTGGTGGTCGTCGTCGTCGTCGTCGTAGTAGTAGTAGTAGTAGTAGTAGTAGTTCGAGAGGAAGGGAACGAGTGTAAGTGACCCTCGAGAGATGAGTCACTCGCCTCTTTTTTTTTTATTCTCTTTAGGCCTTGACGGTTGGCCTTCAAGAAGTAGAATCTCTGTTGGAATAAGAGCGATGATTATTCGATCTACTCAACATTCCCTCAATTTGCGATTTAAGAACCTCGCTCGCGGTGAAATATAATAACTCAATGACACTTTCATACGTGGCTTTAAAAGATGCTTAAAATAACGCGCTATTGAATTAAACGTTTGTGTTCAACTTCAGCCATGAACGATGAGTCACTTTATTAGCTTTGACATTTGTGTACTTGGAGAAATGGCTTTTCGTTAATTAATCCCTATTGATTTATCTCTTCTCCCTTTATCATACATGCGTGTATTTTTTTTAAACAATTTAATAATGTTTCTCGTTCGCATTGCGTGTTCTGCTTGGCGCTCTACCGAGGTAGCTATACAAATTTCTTTGACAGTCATGCGGGAACTAAACTACAGCTCCACTGTGCAGAACATAACTTGGGAAGGGAACAGTGCTACTATAATATCATCACATAAATAGTGTGCTTTGTTCAATTTCGTGCGTCAAATTTTGACACACACACACACACACACACACACACACACACACACACACACACACACACACACACACACACACACATTTATATAAATATCAACTTTTAAGAGATATCAACAAATTAAATTCGTTTTCAAGTTTGAGGAAAGGTTTCTTTGTTTTACACAAAGCAACGATTTGCCTGTACACCCATTCACGGTACGAGCAGCTCGCAGTATCATTGCCAGATACATAGAGGGTCAACCACTGACATCACCAATGGAAGCATTGCTCTGTTATCGTAATGTTTGGCTAAGTTCATAATAATTCATGTGCCCGTGTTGGTTGTCTGCATTGCAGACACTCCTGGTTCAAAAGGTCTGGGTGCATGATTCATAAAGATGCACCACAAGTTTGTGCTTCCTTCCCAAGACGACACAAATGCACCCATTTCAGTCACAAGTACATTCATATCACCTCACGTTGCCCTACTGACTGCCTTGGGTAATATGAAAATGTTCCCAACCCATTTATATATATATATATATATATCCCCGCAAGGGGGTTCTAAGCTCGTGCTCTTGAGTGCTCTTTGTGCTCGTTTGTACGTGCTTGTTCCTGGAGGTTTCACGTGCGCCCTCCCGGCCCTAGCACCCAAGGATGATGGGGCTCGACCCTGCAGTCCTTGTCATCCTTGGTCTTTTTCCACTTCGACTGTCCTCTCCACCCTTTCTTTTTCCTCTGTCTTTCCTCTCACTTTTTCTTTGTTTTTCCGCTGAGATATGCCCTTTAAATAGAGGCGAATCGGTTCTTCCTGAACTAAAATATATATATATATATATATAATATATATATATATATATAATATATATATAAAACTTTGTTTACATGTTCATCGAACACAAGGACACTAAATTAATTTAATCTCCAAATATACTGTTAATTTTCAATGGTGTCTGTTGATAAATACTTTAAATTAGTGGTTTTTTTTACTTGTTTATTTCGAAGAACTGTGGACGATGACGAGAGACGGGGTGTAATCTGCTAAGCTTGATACGAGTATAAGTATTGCTTGGCAAGGCCAGACATTCCATTAGACAGAAGAGAGAATTCTCTAGTTTCACCTCGTATTCCGTTTTGTTTTTTCTTTTAGTTTCCAGTTACGTCGCCCCTCCCTCCTTCTCTTTAAATACTAGAGGGACCTGAGCCCCGAGCCTCGCTTTATTTAATATTTTTTTAAACGAAGTTTCTCCCTCCCATTCCCCTCCCCCCCTGCTGACCCGCTGTTGCTTGGTATCGTGTCTTCTGGTGTATGTCTGTTATGGCCTTCGGGGGTTTCTGGTTTGGGGCAGTTGTTTAATCTGTATTTAAATGTGAATATTATTTTTCACCAAATGATTTGCGATTTAAAAATAGATTGATAAGTAATTGAAGAGATTCTATGACTCATCATTTCTCCCCGTAGAAACGGCGGGAGTCACTTATTATTTCCGTTTCGTTTCTAAAGTTAAAAAGAAAATCATTTTAGGTACTATGTACACTCTTTGTATGTGTATAGGCCTCATATATATATATATATATATATATATATATATATATATATATATATATATAGAGAGAGAGAGAGAGAGAGAGAGAGAGAGAGAGAGAGAGAGAGAGAGAGAGTGCGGAACTAATTTCTGTCTTATGTACAACTCCATTGACTTCAGATGTTTTACTGCACGAATGAAACTTTAATGAATCTGACATGTATGTTTCTCAACGTTCAACTGTGCATACACATGCAATTTCGCATCAGAGGCATCTTCACAAACGTACGTACGTGTGTGTGTTCGTGCGTGCGCGCGCGCATTTCATAACTTTATTTAACAGCAGGGCTACAAATGTATCTCTGTTTGCTCACCATTACTTAGCGTTTCTTTGGCTTTTCGTTCTTTTGATCTTTTAATATTTCTTTTCCAAACTTTTCAGTTGTTAATCGCATTTTTTTAAAAGTTAAATCGTAAATAATATTTTAATAGCGTAAGTGACTTAACATTAACCTGAATGGTTGAGGAGACGGGTCAGGTCACCGTCAGACTGAATTATAAGTTTTTTCGCCGATTCTATTTCTCCTCTCTCAATTATCTATCGAGACCCTTGTTTGCATCAAACACGATAATGGACTCTAAAAGCTTAAACATACCAACAGCGTCGCGTTGCTGTGTAATGAAACAATTAGTCCCTTCGCTCCGTCCCCAACTACTGAGGGAAGTAGTAGTAGTAGTAGTATAAACTGAAAGAACGAAATAATAGGTACAGCAGAGAACCGAGTGAAAATGTCTGTACATTGGCAGCAGATGTCAGTTATGTTATGTATGTAGGCTATAGTAAACAGTCTGAACACGATCCCATTTCGAAGCAGTTCGAACCGATGATGTAAACACGAGTATTTAAATAGAAAGAAGTTTCTTCCATCATCATGAAATATATACTCTGGCACTGAATTTACATGAACGTTTTGAATGTTTTAAAATGGCCCTTTTTTTTAAGAAACTTCTTTCTTCATAATAATAATTGCCCTCTGGCCTTTATTGGTAAGTCTTTTGGGCGTTTCTATTTTATATTTATTAATCCCTTTTCGAGTTGGGCTACCTTAAAATTTGAGTCCCTGTAACATAGTCTGTGTAGCTGTAACGTGATAATAGGCCCGTTAGGCATAACATTGGGCTGTAAAAACATATTCAAGGCCGTAGGGCGTAGAGATAGGCTTATCACCCGATTGAAACGTTTCTGAACGAATTTCCATGTTGCTCCCTTCGCATAAAAAGACGTAGGAAAGCTTCATTTTTGAAGTAAAAGTTTTATATATTGAATTTAGTTGTTGGTTGAAAACAATAGTTTCTTCGAATTGATTAGACACGCTTTTAAGTTATTACGTTTTGTGCTTCATCTTTTTATCTGTTTATTTTCTCTTTCGTAAAACACCACATTTAGCCGTAGCTGAAAGGAATTAGTTAAGGTAGGACTGTTACGATATGTTCACACACACACACACACACACACACACACACACACACACACACAACACACAGTGTGTATGTATATAATATAAACAAAGAAAAAAGACACCATGCAAGGTACACTTTCTCCTTACCTTGATTCGTTCGGGCGTGTTGTGAATGTTTGCTAACCGCCGTTTATTAGCATTGAGACCTCCTTCCCTGCATATAATGTAGGATGAAAGCAGGCACTTAATTATAAAAGGACCTTTTTAGTTTCATCGACGAATATCCTCGGGCCAACCATGCCAAAGCAACCTGGGTACGCACGATCTTTGATGTACGGCTATTTCAGTTTAGCGTAACGTGGAATGTCGTAAAATAATCGTAGTTTCTATCCGTCAGTCTGTCTCCTTAATTATATTCATACTTGGTACGTGAGGAGAAATAGTTGGCTGCTGCAGTGGCGCGTCTGTTTTAGCCGCGTATGTACGCCATCAGCTTGTGTTTGCGTGCGTAAACGATGAGGTCATCGGGAGGAATCGTAAACACTGCAGTTGTGAAAAAAAAGGGCCTTAATACTAACAACGTCAATATAATTTAAAAATTTGATGCTCCACCATATTAGCCAATTAGAAATGTTTTCAGTCGTTTAAGACTGAAATTACAAGAAATATAAGCAGGCCTATTCTTCACTACTTCAATACAAGAATTAAGTATTCATTCGACACGTACATTTTACATTAGTCCGAAAGTTGTTTATTAATTAGCGGACGAAACGTGGTACTGTATTTAAATTCCCTTAAATCGTAATTAGTTAGCGTTCACGAACATCCTTTGGATCTGAAATGATACAGTTTGATTAATGCGCGAGAGGTCAATGCTCCTCTAAGAAGCTTAAAATTCACTTTGTAACAGTAACGAGATAAACAAGCCCGCAGGGGCCGTAGTTGAAGGTTCATTCGCGTATCGTGGATAATTATATGATAATTATAATGTAAAAACTAAAAGAATTCGGCAAATGATGGCATGAGATTGTCTCCATAAAGAGACTATTCGAATGCTTAAGAATTCTTCGCAACTGAGGTTGTTATCCGATACCCACACCAGTTATCAAATGACGGGAGTTTAATTATTCGGTGTTTGATAATATACAAAACAAAATGCGTTTTCGTTTCGAGGTTCGGATATAGTTAATAAATATTAAAAGAGGATTTTCATTTTGGTATTGGTGTGGTTTTACTTTACACACCATTTTCTTCAATTGATTAATTTAATTCAATTGTGAAAGTTAAAATACTTTGCATTTTCTTCTAATCTTGATGGTGAAGCACTGAAGTTAGTTCTGTGTGTGTGTATATATATATATATATATATAATATATATATATATATATATATACAGTGTATATATATATATATATATATATATCGGTATATAGGCAGGGGCCCGTACGTTTTCCAGGGCCAGTAATTCCCCATAAAAACTGGTAAATAATGCGCTTTAGTAAGTACTATTAGTTTCTACTATTGACTGACTTACTTGACTTATTTCCCGTCCGGTTAGAGCCGGGTTGGGTCCCCCTGATGACTTCTGTACTCCCTCCAGGTTCGTCTGTCTCTCGCCATCGTTGTCAGCTCTCCATTCTCTCACCGCGTTCCCGCTCTTAAAGCTCGCCAACCATGTTCTTCTTGGGCGTCCCCGCGGTCTAGTTCCATCCTCTCTCGCGTACATGGCTCTTCTGGGCAACCTCTCCTCCCTCATTCTCTCCACATGCCCAAACCATCTTCTCTGAATATCTTCGACTTTGCTATTCACTGGGATCTTGACGTTTGTCCGGTTTCTGATCTCACTGGCCACCCGGTCCATCCTTCTCAAACAGTACATCTCAAATGCATTTAACTTTTTCCGCTCTTTCTCTCTCATTATCCAACTTTCAGCTCCGAACAGTACTGTTGGCAGTATTATGGATTCATATAATCTGATTTTTAGTTTCATACTGATGTGGTTGTCTTTCCAGATTTTATCCATTTTATTCATTACTGCATATCCCAGTTTAATCCTCTCCCGCATTGCTCGATAAGTGTTGTTGTCACTGGTAAAGTAGACTCCCAGGTATTTGAATTCATGTACTTCTTCAATTTGGCTGTTTGCCAGGCGTAGATCCACTACTTCATCTATTTTTCCTATTTTCATTATTTTGGTTTTTGCTACATTTATTTTCAGATTGTATTTGTTGCATGTTTCTTCCACTCGTTCTATCATTGTAGCCGCCTCTTCTTTAGTCTCCGCCAATAGCACTATGTCATCTGCATGCCTCAAGTCCGTGCCGATTTCACCTCCTATTTTGATGGATCCTTCGTAATTCTGCAATGCCTCCCTCATTACCGCTTCCAAAAACAAATTAAATAGGTGGAGTGATAACGGACAGCCCTGGATCATTCCTCGTTTTGTTAGAAACTATTACAACTGCCCATGGGCGCCCGCAGGTAGGGGCAAGGGGGGGCGCTTGCCCCCCCCCCTGGAAATGCCAAGAAAATATTTATATCCTAAACTTGCTGAAAAGTATCCAACTGCCTCCTAAAGGGTGACATTTTTTATTTGTGTGCATGATAAAAGGTTGCTACCTTCAGTGTGCTTTTTTCTTCATTCTATCATGTTTCTGTTATAAATAAAATAATGATTGTTATCATGTGCATTGTATGTATATACAATATATATTTGCATTTTCCATTACAGAAAATGCAACACTAAACTTGCTTAGAATTAACCTGCTGGTTCCTAAGGGGTCAAAAGTTTTTTGCTTGCTCCGGTCCCTACCTATTAATACATTAAATTTTGCCCCCCTTGGAAAAAATCCTGCGGGCGCCCATGCTTGAACTGCCTAATTTAAGATTCTAACTCGATACACCTTTTAAAAAATTTGACGAAGTAAAAATACGATGAGAATATAATTGAAAAACTCAAAAAATAAACACTAATTACTAACTCGTATTTTATTTGAATGTAAGCAAAATTAGGGAATGAAAGCTTTCGTAGCTTTGTAGTTAGCAAAGCTAGCTAGTTCATGTTCGATTGCAACAGTAGCGACACTAGATAACCGTTTAATTAGTTATGATACGGAGTTGTATACAACACTAGTATTATAGCGCGTTTTAACGTTAAATAAAAAAGCATTTTGGGGGGTATAGTCTGTCCTTTTACTGTCAATTAATGCTTTATGGCTGACATTTGTGGAGTATTGTACTCTTAAACTAGTAACAATGGTTTTTACATGCTGTTTCCCCCGTTTTTGATAATGAAATATTAGTATTTATTTTCTGATGTCATCGATTTCCCGGCAAGCATTATTATTTTGTAATTATAAAATTGGACGTTGACTTTTCCCTCTTGCATTTTGAGCGTAGAAGATTCGATCCGTTTTCCCCGATCGTGTCTTTTTTTTGTAGTTAACGCGTGCATGGCGTGACTGCAGCCCATTCATTCCGTTTGCATTGCACCCATCGCGCGTACGCCCCAGTCCATAACGAGCGAAGAATGCATTTGGCAAGCGGTGAACACTCTCGAGTTGCAGTGTGGTGGTTGGAAGGCCGCAGGCAGGCAGACAGGAAGGAAGGAGTGTATCTGAAAGCGTCGTAACACGTGCATGATCGGATGAGTCATGCGGGGCGCGGAGTAGCTGCAGCGCTCCTCAGTCGTCTCGTTGAAACAGACCCCGAGCGGGACTGCCAACATGAACTCGTAAATCATCTTGCGAGAAGGGTTTCATCCGTCTCTGCCCAATTTTTGTTTCCTTCAGTCTCGACCTCAAAGCTCTCGTCTCCCTCAAATTAGAGCTTCACTTTTAATTAAAATAGAACCTCTGGAAGGGAATTGAAATTATGTTTAATTGTTGATGCGATGTGATTAATACGTATTATAATTGCGTTCGAAGGTCATAAACCCGTAATCACCTTTTAGAATAACCTATACGTAGTCCCAGTCCATATTAACCCCGTTAACGCCGAACGTTTTTGTCGGGTTAAGTCTAAATGCGTGTATTTAAAACGGTACGTATTCGACCCAGTCGGCGTTAGAGGGTTAAGTAAGCGTAGATTTAGAGGCGACTGTATATTACTTTTAAATGTTAACACTAACCAACATCAGACTAATGATTGGTCTGTTGAAGTTGAATTATTGGAAGAATTGATAATAATCAGTTTATATAAAAGCATCTTCGTCGGACCTCAGACGAAGTATGCAACATTATAAATGGGAGCACGAAAGAACCGACTCCTCCCTTCCGAAGCCTTTATTTATTGGTTTTCCGCATCTTCGCCAATTCCCCGTCACCTCCTAATTCTTCTAATAATAATAATAAAGTGATACGATAAATACTTCAGAGAAGCTATCTGATAGATCTCTTCTCTCGAGTGCCATTTTGATGGCTTTTCAACCTCCCCTTTTTATTCTTTTATCTTCGATTATCCGTTTTTGGCTTGTGTGTGTGTGTGTCGACAAGTTTTCAATTCGTCGTTATTTCGTCATTCGCCTTTACGATAACTTCGAATTTGAAACGAAATTCTGACATCATCTTCCTTCTCTTTCAAGGAAATAAACAAAGATGAAAAGATGGTTTATTCGAGTTGTTTGTATTCATAGAGACACACGTTTTTTTTATGATATGCACTACGATTAATTAAGGCGGGCTATGAACCCACTTTCTGGGTGCAGAAATTTTAACCGTAACAAACAAGAGCTTTATTGGGTCTATTGCATTAGACGTTATATCCGCATTATGCCACTTACAGGTTCAAGAAAAAGTCCGCCTAGAACTCTAAAATTTACAAGAGCGTGAAAAATTACTAATTGGTAATATTCTGGTTTTTCTGTGGGTATTTTATTCCTTTTGAAGATCGTTCTCGCGTTTCAAAAACTTAATCCAGTCATTCCTGATTAGTAATTTTTTTATTTATCAGAAATTTTATTACTGGGCGAATATTTTTTTCCGAAACTATGTTGAAAGAGACCTTACTTATATCGCGGATATCACGAAGAGACGTAACCTTTGAGAAATATGTAACTATTTTATATGACATTTTAATGTAGGCTTATTTCAAATTGACAATTATTTCTCGTTTCTCTTAGATTACTCCCACGCAATATTCGCTGACGAGAATTTTGAAGGAAGTCCTGACAAGGAATTTCTCGTAGAGGACTTTTTTTTTTATTATTTCAATTCTACTTTTATTTTTACTTTTCTGGCCTTAATTTTTCATAATAATTTTGTAGAATTGAAGGTGACGCACGTTCATAGTAGTAAGGTCATAAAACTCCTTTATACAACTCAAATATTTTCGTTACATCTTACCCGTCATTTCATAGGGCTCAGCACTACACAGGGTGATTCAAAGGTCCCGCTTCAAAAATGATTGTATAATAAACGCCTTTGAGGCGGGACTCTTGAATAGTAATTACTGACGGTACCTCTCCGCGTCACATTATGACTATTTTTTTTCTAACGTTACGTACAAAGAAATTTATTTCTCCATATAGCCAAAACCTACGCCTGTCTTTTGAATTGAAGAGCCTTAGAGACCTTAATTTTGGCTCTCTCCTTATATAGGAGGATATTTTTGCGGACGTCCGCCCTTGTCCACTGCTTCGAACATTAAAAAAAAAATTAAATTAAATCGATCGAATAAGAGATGCTGCGGATAATCACTGTTGGTATTCGGTAAATAAAGAATGTGAAAGGAATCCTTCCTCCCCCTTTACCCCATGATAGAACCCTTTTGTATATAGGGTTAGATCCTAAGCCATTCACGTTTGTTCTGGCAAATGAGAAATACAGGAAGGGTGGTTTGTTGTCGAGAAGAAAAAAGGATTTTGCGAGTTCATACCTTTTGATGACTGATTTGAAGGGTCCTTCCCCCTCCCCCATGTACGAGGGGCGGTCAGAAAGTAAGTTTACACGGCGTATAATTTCGTAACTAAAGGACCTACGTTGATTATGTTTGTATCGGGTGAATTCGTTAATCATTGTTGGCAACACCGCGCGTCGATTCGGCTGCCATCTACCGTACATTGGTTATATGAGTCGGTTGAACGTGGCGGCTCGACTGGAACAGTGCCCTGCCCTACGGAGTAGTCCAGGACGTTTACGTTTAATGGCGGCTCGTAAACGTTCCAGTGTCGAACAATACGCGGCTGCATTGATTGTTGCGCCTTTTTGTATGAAGTCTGCGAGCGAAACGCCTTTGTGGTCCCGAAACACGGTAACCATTACTTTGCCAGCGGACCTTACAATCTTGAACTTCTTTGGTCGAGGGGACCCAGGGTGTTTCCATTCCATGCTGGCAAGTTTTGTTTATTTTCTGACCGCCCCTCGTACGGGGCTCCAATAAACCTTAGCCCCCCCCCTCCCATGGCCTAAACCATTAGAGGTACAGTAAAACTAAACATACCTTACAAAAGAGAATTTAATCCTGCATTTAATGAGAAACAATTAAAACTTGGTGTTCCCGCCATTGGCTTCCAAAACAGCCTGAATTCGCTTTGGGTAGCTTGCCAAAAGTGACGTGAATAGGTCTTGATCGTTACGCAAATTTGCTAAAACAGTTTCAATGTGTTGCGTCATTGTATCCTTCGAAAATCGATTTGCTGCAGGTTCTTGAAACGAGAGACATTCAACCTTGTCCTTTATAACTGATCCAATGTGTTCACAGACGTTCAGGTCAGGAGAATTTCCTGGCCAGTCTTCATTTCCAAAGAAATTGATCTCATGGTTCCGCAACAACTGAGTGGCTAATGCCTTAAAGCAGGGGGCCTTATCGTGCAGAAGTGTGACCTGATCGACATCCATAACATTGTTTGGGTTTCTTAGAAAAGGAATGACATGCTGGGATAGAATAATATCACGAAAATACTGTCCATCCCAACTCTGACCATTTGGCTTCAGCACCCACATGAGCTTTGCAGTGAACAAAACAACACACCAACACAGTCTGGACTTTTTAATAATTCGCGATAATGTTCATTGTCATCGATTTCATCTGGTGTTGTGGCCCACACTCGATAATTTTGGTAGTTAGGCCGACGTGTTACGTAAACAAAAAATTCATCGGAGACAGCTAAATGCATGAAATCATCCACATCCCAATCTTGAAGATAATGGGCAAACCACATTCTGTCATCGATGTTAAGTTGAGTTTTTCTTGGCTTTGGAAGTTTATGCCAAGGCTTTAAACCTTGCCTATGACGGTACAGTCAAATGATCTCACCACTAACGAGCTTTCCTCTCAACACTTCGATCTCTCTAGAAAGTTTAGCACAGCTGTTTTTCCGCTTACGCGTACCGCTTTCAATGATGTCCTTTGTTTCCTGAGAGAGTGGCAAATTTGGGCGCCCACATTTGGTTGTATCCATTTCACATTCATCCAAAGTTTTATTCCAATTTCTTTTGACGAAGTCCTCACTTCTTCGCAACTTTTTGGCAACCCATGAACGTGTTATAAAGGTGGCTCCAGCATCACGAGCTTCCCTAAATGTTATTGCTCGTACGCGATCTATCACACGTTGCCTCTCCGAATCACCAATTAATTGAGAAGCCATTATATTATCACTTTATCAGCTAGAGTAATTTTAATACCTGCAATAAATAAAGAATTTTATATATTTTTATAATCACTAAAAACTATTTCGATATAAGTAAACATGTAAGCTGCAAATGGGGGGGGGGGGCCTAAGGTTTTTTAGAACCCCTTATATTAAAAATATTCGTTTGATAACGTTTTTAGCAATGTAAAGTAAATTGAAGTTGTAATATAAAGGAGATCAGTCTTTGTTACACAAACTCTTTCTTCACACTTCACGAGACTATTTTGAAACAAATATATATATATATATCTACACACAATAATAATAATTAGTTTACTAGAATTTAAAAATAAATGACGTGTGAGGCCACATCGAACTATATTTATAGATTTCAGTCTTTTTCACGCCCAATTTTCTTTTTTTTTCTCGTGGCTTTTTCATGGAGAAAAAAGTACACCTTCGTTTATTTATTCACGAAACTGAATATCATTAAAATATTTTTGTAGATCTTTACGAGTTTTTACCTTCCGCCGCTCCTTTCTTTCTACTTTGGTATGACGCGATAATCTCTGATTATTCAATATTCGTTTGGGAATTTAATTTCCTGTACGTTGTACTTCGCACTCAAAAAACATTATGTATAATTTATAACGTATTATTTTAACGCCGCGACCAATAATCACGCGCAAATTATAGGTTCATTGTAATATTTATGTTTTACCTCGAAAAATTCTATTGTGTGTCCCGTGACGTTTTCGAAAGTACTCTTCATTTAGAATATACAGAGAGTTACTCTCATTTCTCGCGCATTACCCATTCTTACGCGTTTCATATATTCCTGATACCCTTCTTTGGGTATTTTGGCAATCGTCTTTGCTGGTTTTTTGGCTCAACAGTACGGTTGATGTTTATTATTAGGTAGAAAATGATCTTGGGAAACATAAAAATTGAAAATAGTTTTCAGTACTGAATTAGTCAGCGATTCCCGATACTTGAATAAGGTTTCTATATAAGGTTTCACGCTAGTGTATAGAATATACCGTTAAAGAAGGAAGACTTCAGATTAGTATGTTTGTAACGTATTGGTAATATTCAATTCAATATAAGGATTTACTATCACTGTATTTCGTAGTGGAGTATTTTTGTTTCTCTGTTAATGACAGGTTGAAATTCGCAGTATCATTTCGTCTATTGAATTATTGTCGCGTAATTGCTGTATTAATTACATTCTCCCTGTATCAGTGTTTCCTTATGTCTCTCGTTACTGGATAGATGTATGTCGTGAGTCATACTTTAAGTGCGAGAACGCTCAGGGCTATTTTTACTATTGTTAGATTTGCATGCTAAATGCGTAATAACTTCTTGAGTCAAATAATGGGGGTCGAAAAGATCATTCGTGTCCCCGGGTGATACAAGACTGGTTGGACGCTAATATTTTATTCATATCTATCGGTACACCGAAGCTCGATTTCAGAACTACTGAATAGTCAGTAGTAAGTAGGTCATTGGGTAGGTTGCAACAAGCTCATGAATTGTACGCGTAAATTTTGATGGCATGTATTACGTAGAAGTGCCTTTATCATCATTTTTTTCCTCTCTTCTTATCAGACTTCATTTAGAATTTGTCACTAGCCTTAATTTAATTTTGGAAATTTTACTTAAACGACAGGAATGAAAAGTCTTCGCGAAACGTTTCATTAGTCTATTGAAAGTAGTTTGCCGCCCCGGCCCGCCGCCGCCGCCGCCCGGCCCTTTGCGGGTGTCAGTCTTTCATCATCAGACATTGGTTTCTCTCGCAATTTTGATCGTGAGAAAAAGTTAACTCGTCACGTACCACATTTAAGTAATTCATTGACCGTTAGGAGTCCTTGAGGTTGAAAGGTCAGGTCAAATGGCTTCTTGTTCAAATTTGGGCTTGAAGGTTTTTTCGTCTCTTTTCATGAGAGTTTGGGTAATCTAACGCCAGCAGACGGGTTTTCACCACTATTGTGATGAGAAAATATACGTCACACACGCACGTACGCGCTTACCTGAGCGTCTCCGCATAAGCGAGGAAAAGACACTTTTAAATTCATATATTATGTAAAAAGCTAATTAACCGAACTCAATTTAACCTGACTTCATCGAGAAGGGCGTGATGAATGTTTGGGGCGCAATTGAGGGCTCGAAGAGCGTTTTCTGTTAAGTCATTAAGTAGTGAGGTAGTCGTTAACCAAACTTAACCTAACCTTATTAGGAACAATATATTTTTTCTGTCAATAAAAAATGCTTTCAGAATTTATATAAATTTTTTGTGCGCGCGCGCGCACACACACACACACACACACACACACACACACACACACACACACACACACGTAATTTGCGTGATAATTACTGTTCTTTAGCAGTCCGATATTCTCATTTAATTTCGCCTTCTGTTTTCCCGAGTGTCCACACACACACACACACACACACACACACACACACACACACGTATATAGCGTGTCCGAAAGGAAATACTGTACTGTAAATTAAAACTCGTAAACCAATAAAAAAGTTATTTCTGGAACCATATCATAAATTTTCCCCGTTCATTTCAAACCACGTTAATGTAATGTAATAAATTGATTCTTTTTGGTTAACTAATATATATATAATATATATATTTAGTTAGTTAGTTTGTTTGTTTGTTTGTTTTCTTCTTGCGTAGCTCCATTCCGCATTTGTTAACCCATTCTTGTACTGACACCATATCAAACTAATGTTAGTGATTTTAGAGCGTGTATTACTCGTATTATTTCTTACGCAATGACTAACAAATCCTTGATAGAAATTTTGATCTTCACTTAATACATTTTCCGTGAATTTGAGAAGAATAAAATGTTTAGGGAATGTGTGAATAGGGACATTATTTAATTTTGTTTTCCAGTAACTTCTGCGTATATAATCTGCAAGATTTATACGTTATTCTCCTCACCAGTAGCGAAGTAATTTCTCTATGCGGTATGCATTATGTATGCTACTCGTAAAAAATAAACTCCGATCCCCATTTGGAGATCATGGTGGATGTAACTTCGAGAATGTGAAAGAAGCGAGCATATTTTGGTAATCTTGGTATGGCATGACACGTAAGCAGTTTATAAGTTTCGAAGAAGTTGGAGTTTGTAAATTATCGCGATTTTCTTGAAAATATAGGTTAAAACAATGCAGTAATTGATGCTGTTTAACTGTCACCCGATGATGTAGGTGTGATATCAGATATAGACGACCTTGAAGATGATATTCTAGATGATAATCTGCTTCGTGATGTTCTTGGGAGAATTGAAGTTCACGCGTCCTCTTCTACTTTGCAGTCGGTAGGATCAATTACGACAAAGAAAATCAAATATGATGTAAACACTACATGGCGACGCGATGGTGTAAAGTTGATGCTATTTATACCAATTCTTCTTTTGAAACCGAAACAAGTTCCGAAACTGCTACCCAAGTTTTTTAAGAACTTTCTGATTTAGAACTTTCTAGCCACATTTCCCGTGAAAATGTTAAATATTCCTCCCAATTAAATCGTCATGGTTTTCAGCTATCAGAAGGCTGAAAAGTAATGCCTCCTAATTTATAATTCTGAAACGGGATGAGATATTACAATGAAACAAAACAGATACCTACATTGAACTTTATTCTTCAGTTTGACATAATTACTTCTCAACATAATCACCTCTGCTGTCCACACGCTTCTGCCAATGTTCAAGCAGGTTCGTGATGCCGTCACGATAGAACTCTCTCTCGTTGACGGAACCAATTCCTCACAGCTGTCTTGACTTCAACGTCCGAAGAGAAACGTCGTCCTCGAAGATGTTCCTTAAGTTTGGAGAATAAGTGGAAATCTGATGGAGCCATAACTTGGGTTTTGAAGTTTTTTTGGTCCTGGTGAACTTTTGTGACGGTATTCCATGGACTGTCTCTCGCCTTCTAGGTCGTAATGGTGCACCTAGCTTTCATCTCCAGTCACAATGCTGCATAAGAACTCGTCGCCTTCACGTTCATGTCTCAACAACAACAACAACTCTCTCTAAACTTCCATCCGCCTCTCCTTCACTGCATCAGTCAGCATTCTGAGAACCCCTCGTGCACACTTTTCGGTACCCAAGATTAGCAACAATAGCCTGCACCCGCTCACCTGAAATGCCAAGATTGGTAGCTATTGTTTGCTGAGATATGCTGCGATTCTGTTTGATCATCTCATCGGCGCATTGTTGGTGATCTTCGTTAGTTGCTGTTTGCGGTTTCTCGCTACGTGGTTCATCATGCAGTTCGGCATGTCCAATATCTGCATCAGCCACACGCTTAGCCCAACGGCGAACAGTACTCGCTTCTACACAATCATCACCATACACAGCTTTCATTCGCCGGTGAATGCCGACAGGTGGAATGTTTTCTGCAGTCAGAAAGAAACTATAACTGCACGCTGTTTTAACCGCACTGACATTGTGTTGTCACCGTCCGCCATGTTGAATGACGTAGCTCTGAGACCTCGGGTGGCAGAACTAAGAAACTTCACAGCAATGGGCAGGAAGAACATGTATATTAACTACACTTCAGTTCATCCAGCGACGTGAACCTGTTAAACAAAAAGGAGGCATTACTTTTCAGCATGCCCTCGTACATTGTATGCGAAAGTTCATGACCAAAAATCGATATTTGGAAATTAAAAGATACTCGCATTTTAATGACTATTCAAAGCTAACAAACTCGCAGAATACCACTCAAGATGAACTTTTGAAGATTCATTTTGTTAATTGACAAACTAAATAATAATAACCATAAAATATTTAGTATTTTCCAAACATCTCGCTATAGATGAACAAATGGTATGATATGGGCAAGCTCGTAAGATTTTGTTTCAGACAGTTCGTTATTTGTTGCTCCGATGTACGTGTTATCGCTTTCATGCGGGTGTGTATGAAAGAAAATGTGATAATGAGCCACCGCCCACCGGTGAGCGAAGTGGATGGACTCGGGGTTGTAATAAAATGGCCTCCCATTTTGGAAACGAGCATGTAGTAGACGAATTCTATCTTGATAACTTTTTTACTAACGTTCATTTCGTGAAACATTTGAAAGAAACGAGTATTCGTTCGGTTGGTACGTCTCTCATAAATAAAATTAATCGATGCCCATCAAAATCGACGATGAAATGGAAGAGGAAACCGCGAAGCTGTGAACTACAGATTTGATACAAAAAATGGAATATTCGCTTTGATGCGAAAAGATGATGATTGCGTGAAGTTATCTAATTATTGAAGGTCTACAACCGAGAGTTCGAGTGGAGAGATGGTCAAAATCTGAGGAGGAGGAGATCAGTGTACTTCAACCTCAACCTCAAGCTCGCTCTCTCGATACAACCGGCATATGGGTGGAGTTGATCAAATGGACTGGAACATCCAGCACTACCATATTCGGGTTCGTGGAAAGAAGTGGTACTTCCAGCTGTTCACAAATTCCATTCGCCTTACAGCCGTAAATCTTGGATATTGTATTCGTTAGCCAGTGAAGAAAATTTTGCGTACGAGCATTTAGGTGAATGAACACACGGGAGTACCTCGATGTAAATTCAATATCTGACCCGAAATACTGTGACAGACCTTCATATCCAACGAGAACGGCAAAAAATCGCGAGCCAGAAGGCATACATAAAAATCCAGTTGATCTCTTCTTGGAAAGAACTGCTGACGGAAAAACGAAGAAAATGTGCTGTTTGTGAAGTCAATGTTAGAAAACAGTGCAGTAAATGTTGCAATGGAATGTTTCCCAGTGGAACAAGATGAGTAGTAGCCTACCTGTAATCAAACTTAGTTGCATATATATATATATATATATATTATATATATATATATTATATAATATATATATATATATATACAGTGCCCGCGAAAAGTATCCGATCACTCAAGAAAATACAATATTTTCCCTTAATATTCAGAGACACGTAATTCACTTTCTATTTGTTCTAGCGACATCTGGTAACTTTGAGGTTGCTCGCTGATATGAGAGCTATCCAACGCATTCTCAAATTAGTGTTCTGGTAGCCTTCGTTGCGGGTGGCTGTGTCTCAAATTTGTCAGATTTCACTGTTTGTGTAAATTTCTTGTATTTTTTTTTTTTTTTACAGAAAGTGGTGTAAATAAAATTTATATATAATGTGTGCTAAAAAACAACTTAAGAGTGATTGTCGAGGTGCTATTGTTGCTTTGCATGCATGTGGGAAATCACAGAGACAGATAGCTAAGGAATTAAACATATCCCAAAGTACCGTTAATTTATGGGTTTCACGGGCTAAGAACAATGGTGGCCTAACCACGCCAGTCCCTAAAAAACGATCTGGCAGACCGAGAAAAACAAATTCGCGAACAGACAAACTTATGAAACGTTTAGTATTGAAAAACCCAACAATAACTGCGAAAGAAATAAAATTTAATATGAATAATTTGTTATCTGGTGTTTCTGAACGAACTATCCAGGAGCGGCTCCAAAAAGAACTCGGATTACCATCTCGCCATGCTGCTAAGAAACCGTTCATTAATGAAAAAATGCGTAAAAAACGTGTCGCATTTTGTAAAAATACATTCATTGGACTGTTGATGACTGGAAGAAGGTTTTATTTAGCGATGAGTCGACATTTTTGACATTCAGAAGTTGTCCAAAAAAGGTTCGCCGGCCTATTGGCTCAAATAGGATGGACCCTAAATACACCCTAAAGACAATGAAACACCCTCCAAGTGTGATGGTTTGGGGTTGTTTCGGTTACTATGGGCGTGGAAACTTATATTTTCTTCCGAAGAACACAACTATGAATGGTGCACGGTATTTAGCAATGCTACAGGATAAACTTCCAATGGCAATGGCAATCCAAAGGACAAAAACATACATGCATGATGGTGCACCATGTCACAGGGCCAAAATAGTGACAAAATGGATTACTGACAATAAATTTGATATTTTGGATTGGCCTGGTAATAGTCCAGATCTCAATCCGATAGAAAATCTGTGGCTAATAATAAAAAATAAGGTTGAATGCCACGACACTGGCTCAGTCGAAAAATTACAAGAGGCCATCAAAAAGGTATGGTGCAAGGAAATATCAGTGGAAGTTTGTCAAAACTTGATTAAATCCATGCCAAAATGTCTAGAACAAGTCATCCAAACCAAAGGACAGATGACAAAATACTAATATAAGGTTAGTATACATTTAAACATTGTTTTTTATGTAAAAAATACAAATTTCAAGGGTGATCGGATACTTTTCGCGGGCACTGTATATATATACACGTGTATATATATGAGGGGTCCCGCGTCTTAAGGTACCTAGGCGCCAAAATTAAAATTCGACAGAAATCGCCTCCAAAGTTCAGCAATATTCTCGCAATAGTATCTCTGTTATTAATTGAGGTAGAACGTTCATTTTTGGCTAAATTAGAGTTCTAAGTATGCTAATGAAGATGTTTAAGAGTTTTTGGAATAGATTTTCACATTTTATATATTTTTAATTGTTTGATTTTCTTATTATGCCGAACTTCGGGTGAACTTTTGGCTGGCGAGAGAGGTGAAAAAAGTAGTTCGCTTCATAAGGTTTTCAACCATACTTCTAGTGTCGTAAGGTCATTATAACCCAAACCACGCGATAGAGGAAGGGTGAAAATAGTGATATCCATCAAAAACACGTTTTCGCCTGTGGTGGCGCTTAGGTGTCTTAAGACGCGCGACCCCTCATATACATATAGGCGCGTCGGTGGTGTAGTGGTTAGCGTCGCTGACTACGAAACCATCGGCCCCGGGTTCGAGACCCGACGGCAGCCGGCGCGCAGCAAAACCCAGCTGTTCATCCTTTCACACATTAAAGAAAGTGGTTGGTAGATAAATGGGTACCCAAGGTGGCCTAGTGGTTAAGACGCTGGGCTGTTGATAGGGCGTGGTTCGGATTCCACGTTAAACTGTAGGTCTAAGGTGGAGTGAAAAGCTTGACCTTCGTCAGAATGAACAATTCGGGCGGAAGCTAGCCAAAGGTTTTATATATATAACCTTGGTTTTGTTTCCGCCCGAATTGTTCATTCTGACGGTCAAGCTTGTTACTCCACCTTAGACCCACAGTTTAATGTGGAATCCGAACCACGCCCCACCAGCAGCCCAGCGTCTTAACCACTAGGCAACTCAAGGTACCCATTTATCAACCAACCAATTTTATTCTTTATAGTGTGGAACGATGATCAGCTGAGTTTTGCTGCGCGCCGCCTGCCATCACCGGGCCTCGATCCCGGGGCCGATGAATTCGTTGTCAGCTACGCTAACCACTACTACACCACCGAGGCGTATATATATATATATATATATATATATGTGTGTGTGTGTGTGTGAACTGTGATTTATCCTATAAATAAATTTCAGTACAGTATATAAGTCAGGCTCGATTTGAAACTAAATGTTAAAATATACGTGCCATGTATGTACCACGATCCCCAAATGGGCATCCGAATATAAATATTCATTTTACCCGGTAATTTATTTTAAATATCGAGTAATTGTTTGCGTGCATTTATGGAAGCATATTTAGAGATAATTTATACCTAACAACAACAAAAAATTTGGCCGTTAATGGATTAACAATGTTTAATAGTCTCGTTTCTTCATCTGAAAAGTGTTCTGCTCTTTCTATTGATATTAATTATTTCTTTTCTTCGGGGATTTTTAGTACGCATTGTAATAACTGTCCCGAACAAATAAATTTGGAGGGGACACGCGGGATTGCACCCGTCCCTCCGTTCGTTCGTTGCACTTTCGTGTCCATATTATAACTTTTGAATCATTCGGCGTAAAGTAATGAAACGTCACGCGCGTATGGGGCATCATAAGACTGTCATGAGCGAGAGTCGGGTCCCTGTATCATCGGTCAAAGATCAAATGGAAGTCCATGCCATAAATTCTGAACCGCCCTCCATATATTGCTAAAACTTCACACATATATAGATAATCTTACTGTTTTGAGCGTGACTCGGGTCCCTGCATCAAAAGCCAAGGTTACAAATAGAGGTCAGGTCAAATGGGGGGGTCCATGCCCCAACTTTTGAACTGCTCTGCATAAAATTATTAAACACACACACACACACACACACGATGTATTTTGAGCAGGACTTCGTTCCCTGTATCGAAGGTCAAAGGTCAATTGGGAGTCCATGCTATAACATTCCAGCTACTCGACATAAGTTGATAAGACTTCATGCACGTATGCATCATCACAAGACGGTGTCGCGGGCAAAAATCAGGTTCTTGAACCAAAGTTCAAGGTCACAAATATAGGATGGGATGTTGATGTCGTTCTGGCATAGTTCCATTACACCTTTGTTTCCCTTCCTGTTGTCGAGAGGTATCGTGTATCGTCCCTGCATGAAGCTACAGGGCAAAGAGTCTCGAGAACGAAGACAAAAAACATTTAACTTACGAGGCCCAAGACGTTTCAATTTGCGTAATCCGCGAAATATTTGGTTAATAACATTCAGACACCGACTTACGGTTGCAAAGGGATGGAAATTTTGGGAATTTTCAATTTTAGGTCATTTTTAGCCTCATAAATGTTATCGCGTCTGTCGGTGCGTATAAAAGTAACGCTTTAAAGGTTAATTTGACCAAACCTAATTTAAACTAACTTGCCCTATTCTAATCTCTCTTAACCCTTCATGGACGACCGATACGAATTGGTAACGTTTCACGTACACGCATTAATTAATAACTAAATCTTACCAAACAATGGATCGTTAAAGTGTTAAGGTTTATCAGATTTTTTGGCGGTAAACAAAATCTAACATTCAAGCATTTTTCATCCCGAAAAATAGTTCTCTATTCATATATAATATATATTAATTGTTTTTAATGAGTTCAGGTGAGTTCGTTGGATAACGTGGCTAGAAATAGAAATTTGAAATAAATATGGAAAAAATTTGCGCTTTAATATTTACTAATTGGCGAGATTTATTTTTACATGAGCAGTCTTCATTTTAGCATTTTTGGGAATTTCCTTCTCGTAAAATATAATTGGGGGTTTCCCATTTCAACATTTCCAACTCCACTCCACTACCAGATTGCAGTATCATACTGAAGTGAATCGTTTCCCAATATCACCATCCGCATTTTGAATGTTTTTTCTTGGTTATTTTCTACATTTCTCTTAAACACTTAATCGAATCGAAGTGCCGTACCCTGATTCAACAATACGCAACTGTTCATTTTATGAAAATGAACCTTTTTGAAAAATATCCAAATTCTCCAAAATTTCAATTCCTGAAAATTCCTGGAAATTTTACAACCCTACACCGACTTCAGAAATGATGATGTGGTGGTTTGACCTTCATCGCAACATCTAAGGTTATTGATGGAGGGCATCCACAGCTTTACGCGGGATCCGAACCACTGATCGCTACACAATCTGGACGCAGAGAACAGTCCCCCAGTCTGACCGTACGACGAGGGATCTATACACGGAACTCCTACTATACCCCCCCCCCCCTACAAAAAAAAAATATATATACATAATATGTATGTATAAAGTAAATAATTTTGGGTTATGTACGTTTGTGTAGTTGAGAAAGTAGGTCCTATGGTATTGTTTAATTTCAACACCTAATAGAGTCTGTTCTGCATCACGAATAACTGTCATTTAATACAAATAAACATTTTTGGATATTCCTTCAGAACCTTTGCCTAATTTTATACTTTGTACTTTGTGACATACATATTTAGGACCATTCATCATTGTTCTTGCGAAGAACGAGCTGTTTTTTGATGAATTTTTCGAAAAGAGGTTAGAATTCCCTTAAAATAAACTTCACCAATGAATAGTAAATTTTTAGAATAATTAAGCAAAAATGTTTTTAAGCCCAGTTGTATGAGAAGTGTAAATAAAATACAACCTCACTGATGAAAGCTATGTAATGTTTGCTTAAAAAATAGAAATAGGTAAATAATTTCACTATCCTCGCGCTCTTTTGCAGAGAGAGAGGCGGGGGGGGGGGGGCTGAAGGAGGAGGAAGTAGTTAGGTAGGTAGGTACGGAGCGACAAGGTAAAATTTAATGTAGTGTGCCAAAGTTAATTTTAAATTAAAGGTAAGCGTTGCTACACTCGTGTTTAAGGTCTTTGTCAGTGCTCAGCTTGGCGCTTCATATTAATGGTTGTTCACGCAGTTTTTACTCCCTATTTTAGTGTCTCCTGTATGAATTATAGACTTTTAAAAGTGACATAGTTGGCACTCGAAGTGGGTGCCAGTGTCACCGCGTCTCACGCCACTGAAAATAAAATTATACCCTGGTGCAATCGGGGTCATGGCCCCTGGTTTCGTTCAATGGCTTCGTAAATAAGTTTAGTGACGTCAATGTTAAATGCAACCTCGGATATTTGAGGCTATAAAGCGTAATGTACGAGTTAGTTACTACGACCCATCTACCCGTGAATGTTAAGTAAAGTATTGCCATATAGGTATGATCCCGAGGACGACGTAAGGTTTTGTGAATAACCCACTCGAGGTCGGGAATTTGAGAGGAGGAACCCAAATTGCGAACGGCTGAAGCGACATTGTCTTAACATTCAGGAAATTGTATCAATGATTGTCACATTGAAACTTGCGTGAACGGTTCAATGGCTGATCGTGACGCTGCAGGATGTGGTTTCGCATTTTTAAAAAAAATTTATGTAGAAAGGCCAAAATGAGCCCGAAAAAGTCTTTCTGTTCGTGTAAATTTTCTAATATTTGAATGAAGGCGAACCATTTATGGTTTGGGAGATTGGGAGCAGTGGGCGTGAATTGTCAGAACGTGATATGGAGATGGCGTTGTTCAACATCAAAATTTGAATTTGCGTTATTTACATTTGTTTCGTTCTTTCGCTCTCATCTTGCTCGGGTAATTCTCCTATACAAAGCGTCGTTCTTTACGATATATATATATATATATATATATATATATATATATATATATATATATATATATATATACACACATACACAAATTACTAATTAAATACTTCTCCACGAATCCCCTTTCCTGACGTTATGAATTACGTATGTTGATAGTATAATTTGCTTTTATTTTTATCGACACTATTCCCTTAAAGTTCACTGCGATACGCACGGTTTAATTTGTGACTCGTTAGAACTGGTTTTATTGTACGTGAATGTAAAGTTTATAGCTTCAAATCGCAGTATTATTATTTACTCTGCATCAATTTGCGCTTTGCTAATTTTGGAAATGTTACTGCGTGAAGTGTAATGTTCCATCCAGTATGTCTTGTTGAAGTAAAGTTGTAAAATTTGGCACCTTGGAGCAAATTGCGTGATCACATTGCGCAAACTTACATTCCTTCCCTGCTTCAAATCCTTCGTTAATTAACAATGGAAGAAGCCTTGTAGGCATTTCGACAGGAACACGCTCGTTCAACCGTTTTTATTGGTTTGAAGGAATTGTAAATAATTTTAATTGTATTCCAATACGAGGTTTGTTGCCAGGTTTTAAAATGTTTTAAAGCCAGTGACAACTCTACAGGATGGGAAAAATTAATATACGATGAATTACAATTATAATATATATATATATATACACACTACACCAATTGCTGCTGTCTCATGATTTAAACGGAACACCGAGTGAAGTAGTATTTAATTTAGTTTCTTCAAACTGAACGTCCTTTTATACCCATTGTTGTACAGGATTGCGGTAGCTGCTGCTGCTGTCATTAGTTTCTGTATTTTGTCGTTATCAAAAGAGAGAAAAAATAAGCTGAAAATCAACGAGGCTTTCAACTTATGATCTCTCTCCATCAGACTGATTAATTTCTATGATTAATATTATTATTATTCCTCATTTCTTAATTATTTAATTTCACTTTATAAATAAAGAAAGAAGGAAATTGAAAAAATCTTCTGTCTGTTTTGAAACGTGAGTTTCGATTCTTGATTTATTACGAATCACACAGATTCGCCGCGATGAAGACGACGTGAGGAGAAAAAAAAAGGAAATTGTCGATTCATCGTACCACCCCAATCCCCAGTCGTCCTCCAAAGACAGTTTCCGTACGTCGAGAAGAAGATGACTTGCGTTGTTTTGATTGGAGAGGGGAGCATTTTTCTCGGGATAAACATATGCTTTTATTTAGATTTCGTATTCCTTACTGTATACACAGTAGGAAAAAGAAAGTAGAAATGTATTTGAACTTGTCAGAATTGCTAGGACTATTTTTCGTCGTCTTTCGCTTTACGAGGTAGAAGACTTCATACGCCACACGCGTGTTTGAACGTTTACCGATACCGAAATACGGTACAGGCGGAGGTTTACGTAATAACTTAGCCTCGGCGAACTTTAGTCAACGCCGAATTACCTACTTATTTCGCCTAACGCGTTACTTAGAAGCGCGATTAGTAGGACTGGAAGGTATGTAGAATTACGATTTCAAAATGAAAGCGCGAGGAGGAATTTAGAGACTGGTTAACTAGTACGGTCATAAGTTACGATCCCGAAAGGCAATTTGCCACTAGGCTTTTGCGAAATTGCTCACTTTCATATCCGGAGACTTATTCTGCGCATTATGTAGGGCTGCATTACGTTAAAAAAAATGAATTAATAAAATGTGCGCGTTATCCGTCATTATTGTGACAATGATAATCGCCAAATTGTAATGCCGTAAAGAATTGAATAACTTTCTTGTGGTTTAGGAGGAAAAGTGTCATTGTCTTCACTGGTATTTCTTTCAAAGCAATTCAAACTTGGATTTATGAACCCTTCAGAATTCTAACATATTATTTATTTATTTTATTTATTTATTTATTACATGCGACAACATTTTGAATTATTTTTTAAATTTGTCTTGAATTCGAATTTTTTTTTTTAATTTTGCTTTTGCACTTCATTTTCCATACATTCGAGCGCATTTCCTTTAAATTTTCTGAGGTTGACCTTGAGAAGACCGGTCCTTGAAGGTAGTTTATGTTCTGAAAAATCGAGCACGCTTTTTGTGCCTAAAGGGTCTGATAAGGAACTTTTTCATAGAACAAATTATCGGTCGTGGCTGCTCCTTATGCAATAGTATATAGTGTAGAATAATGATTCAAGAAAATGTATTGTGGCTGTTATGGCCACAATATATCCATTTTATGTTCACGATAATGTTAAACTGATTTCCTCTACTAATTTAGTTGATTAAATTCATGACCGCAGTGGGAACTTGTTTCCCTGAGCCAAATAATGCAAAAATAGATAATTTAATTTTTTCCTAAATTGACTCGTTTCTTGTTAATTGTGGTCACACGAAATTTGAAAATATTTGAGAAGAATTAAACCAAAAAAGAAAAATCGTTCAAATCTTTTTTTTTTTTTAAACCTTAAGCAGTGTCCTGTGACATTCCTCGTTTTTTTTCATTCTTGATTTCGTGGGGTCAAACTCCAGCTCCGAAATATATACGCGTAAAGCAATTATGGGCCCGATACAGTTCTTTGGTATTCTCCGCGACCCTGTTTTACCTCTTATTAATTGGAGAGAATGTTCTGTAATTCGTTATGGAAGACTACAGGGTTAAATAATCATTGTGGCTGGCCAGAAATTGGAACGGCACGCAGGCCAGATGAATGCGTCTCATTGCGTTAACTCTGTTGTTATTCCAAGCACCGTCGGGATGCGAATCCTCGACCGCAGTGTTTTCACTTCGCTTATAAGGAAACGGTGCTATCCACTAAGCTACGGTTGCTGGTTTATATATATATAATGTTACAGGGAATCTATGTAACTAGGGATTTCATGTAAGGTTAAGTCGTGATATTTTCATTAGTTTTAACTAAAATATCCCGACTTAACATTACCCAGATTTCCTGTAACACACACACACACACACACATATATATAATATGTCAAGCTTGTCATTCCACCTTTAGACCTACAGTTTAACGTGGAATCCGAACCACGCCCCACCACGGGCGGTCAGAAATTACAAAGTCCGGATCAATGAAAGAAAGACACCCCCAGTCTTCTTTTGTTAGCTTTATAAGGCTAACTAACGAAAATATCACTACCTACCCTAACCAGTCGTTAGGTCAACTGTACGCCCTTCACGATTGGTTAGGTTAGGTCGTTATATTTTCGTTAGTTAGCCTTATAAAGCTAACTAAAGAAGGCTGGGGTGGCTTTCTTTCATTGATCTCAAAGTCCTCGCCCGGATTCGATCTTATGACCTCCCGATCAGCAGCCCAGCGTCTTAACCACTCGTCTACCCAGGGTACCCATTTATCTACCAACCAATTTTTATTGTGCTGAAGAATGAACAGCTGGATTTGCTGCGCCGCCTGCCGTCACCGAGTTTCGAACACGGGTCCAGTGTATAAGAGGAGATTGCGTATCATCTCGATGTATCTTGCAGAATTTTTTTTATATTAATTTTTAAAGAATTATCGCTTTCAATATTTCTAAATTGTAATTGCGCAGAGTACCCAATGACATTTGGTAATATTTTGGAGACAATTGAAATTACGTTATTTTTTTAGGTTCCTAAAGGTCCTTATATTTATTGTTCATGCTATATAATATTGGGACAGCGTAAACATTTAAATCAAAAGGTAAACAGTGAAAGTCACCTTCTAATTAAAATCATGTACGCACCTTGGATGTACACTTTGTATAGAGAGCCACGACCGCGAAATAAACATTGGAAGCTTGAGGTTGGGTCGTAATTGTGGTCAGCTCTAAAATAAACAAAGGGGAGGATGTTTGGTTTCTCTATTAAGCTAGTACTGTATTTGTTCATAAAGTACTAGGTTGAATGTTTTTTTTTTCTTAGAAACAGCATAAAAATTTCTAATTGTTAATTTTTTTATGATAGTAATAAAATTAAAAAAAAAATCATTACTGGTTAGTATTTTTTTATGCTTTAAAAACAAATTTCTCCGTAAACTTCCTTTCGAAACTTACATTTAACTATTATAAATTTGATTTACCCAAATTCTTATTGGTTATGGATTCCACTAAACGAGTTAAAGTTGTTCAAGGATATACGTTAAGATAATTTTTAAAAATTAATTTTACTGGATCATGTAATTGTTTACAACACGCCCGCAGACATTTGTGAACAAAAAATATCGTTTTTGAGGTTTGGCATTTTTTTGGTTGTTAACATCAGTGTTTACCTTGACTCGAAAATGATTTGCGTTTATTAAAATGTAGTCTTTTACGCGTAAGAATGTGATAAATGACCCCCAAATCGATAATTTTGGACTCGGGCAATTTATGGCTGCCGGGTGCGCGATACGTTTAGCCAAATTCTTCGTGAAAGTTTCGGTAACAATTGGTTTTAACGTTTCACTGAAACTTGCGTGAATGTTTCGAAAATATTTTAAGTAGTTATATCTTTGCTAGTGCCTATTCATCGGTAAAAATGTCGACTCTGATTTCCTTCCAGGAGCAGGATTTATCCTGCAGTAGTGACTCGGAAGAGGATGAACCAGTAACTAAGTGTCGTCGCCTTTCCACTTCCTCCTTCTCTTCTTGCGCCTCTGTTCATCTCTCGCGCAGGAGGCCTCGTCCCCGAGGGTGGTCAGACTACGACGTCAATTCGTCGGAAGCTGGATCTTACATCGAAGTAAGGAGGAGAGAGATTCGAGTTGATGTAGAAATAAATATCACGTAATTTCGGTGATGCGAGTGAATTGAAGGATGACTGTCGCAACTCCATTCTTTTTGAGGGTGCGAGTTTCATTTTACTCGTAAATATAACGAGAAAAATCGAAGCAATTTTTTTTATTTACATTTATTTATTTCTTAAGCATTCATTCCACTAACCCAGACTGCACTGATCGAATTTAAGTTACGAGGTTGAAGTTCCAAGACCAAGTTTTTTCTGGGATGACATTATTAGCTATGCTAAATCCACAATAGTAATCATTCAACGTACAGTATTTATATGATGATACGTTATAATGTTTCAGACCGACGAAGACCCTAGGATCTACTCGTGGCTGGTCTACCTAACTGTGGTTGTAGTTGTGTATTGCGCGTTCCTTCGTGGCGGCGTAGGGGACCTACAATTTTACGTGGTTCCGAACCACAAAAACCTTAATTTTACTATCTTAAACTGTACCCAATCTATCAACATACGCGTCTAATCGATTTTTAAACATGTTCATAGACGCGCTACTAATTACTTCTACCGGCAAACTATTCCACCTATTTATTTGTTAATAATTGATAATCTTTGTTAGACTACGAACAAAACTACATTTCAAAAAGGTTTATCCTTCAGCCACAATGGTGGTCTTTATTTCATGTTCCATTGTTGTGCGCATATATTCGGTACGGTTAGTTGTTAGTTAGCATTTGTTCTCAGCCTAATAAGCACACCGGACAAAAAATTAGTCACCCCTAATAGCACAGATAGTAGGAAGTTCAAGGTCACACAGAGGGCGCTGATGTAGCATTGGTAAGTGACAAGTAGCGGTGACGTAGCACAGAGGATCAGATCTGTTTCGTGAGGTGGTGAAGAACAAAGTGTGTGTTGGATATAGTCTGCAAAATGGGTCGTGAGGCAGACGTTACTCAGTGGCAAAAAGGAGCCATCGTGTTTGGCAGAGCCCACGGACACAAAATGTCTGAAGTAGCCCAATTTGTTGGTGTGTCAACGCGTACTGTCCAGCGAGTTTACAAAGAGTGGTGTAGTTCGCAATCAACTGACAATCGACGGCGTAACTGTGGCCGGAAAACAATTCTCGACAATAGGGGCCGCCGCCATGTTTCTCGTCTAGTAACTGCAAATCGTTTTCAAACCAGAGAACAATTGCTCCAAGAAACCAATGAGGTTCTCCAGCGACCAATTTCCGAACGTACATTGCGACGCGAACTGCATGCGATGGACATCTGGAGCAGGGTACCACGGAAGAGGCCGCTGTTAACAGCAAGTCACAAATTGGCACGTTATAAATGGGCTCAGAGGCACAAAAACTGGACTGCGGCAGATTGAAAACGTGTAATTTGGTCCGATGAGTCCCGTTTTTGTTTGTTCTCCAATGATGGGAGGCGACGAGTACATCGCAGGTCCAATGAAGCCTTTAATCCTGAATGCGTCGAAGGTGTTGTTCAGGCTGGAAACAGAAAGTGAAGCGCAGGAATAGACACCCACGGACTCTGGCGGAACTTCGGGACCGGCTGATGAACGAGTGGCAGCAAATCGATGTTCAGTACATGCACAACCTCGTAGAGTCTCTGCCTCGCCGGATTCGTGGTTATCAAGGCCAGAGGCGCCGTCACACGTTATTAGGTACATTCTGAGAGGGGTGACTAATTTTTTGTCCGGTGTGCTTATATGCCATATGATATTTTATTTCATGCTTATTCCATATTATTATCACAACTGTTTAGCTAGTAGTAAATTGTTAACTGTTACGTACTTTACCATGTTTTAAGAACTTTACCACGTTTGGGTTACGAGTGTGCAATTTATTTCATGGGATTGATTAGTTTGACATTATTACTCTCTTTGACAATGAAAGTATTTTATTTGCGCAGTTACTACGTTTTTATTATTTCAGGATGACTATGTTTACATGACAGACTCAGAGGCTGCCTCTTCCAAAGGTGGACAGGGTAAGAAAGATTCTTTAATGCTCGGAGACAATAATAAACCCTCTGAAGATTTCTCGTCGAATCCAGCCTCGATGGTTGGCGTAGAAACAATGCTGCCCTCTCCTGTTACGCACATGGATGAAAAGGATAATAATTTGTCTTCCACCTCAGTTTTCATTGAAAACGAAAAGAACGGTAACCTCACGCCGGAGAACACGGATGTTAATGACAATAATAGTAAGGAAAATGAAGGAGGTAAAACAGAAACCCATCAAGGGTCGAGTCAGACCTCCAGTTTAACGGAAGTAGACAGACCTCCCAATTGCGGAGTCTTCGACTATAAACATCATGATACAGATTCAGACAATAATAACGGAGACTTTGAAACCATTTTGAACGAAGAGCAAATCAAGGAGACGAGAGTGACCGTCAGAGAGCAGAGAAAGTACCGAATTAGGACTTCGACCGTGCGTAAGAAGATGGACTTCGTTGAGGAGGAGGAAGTGGACCAAGATGCTTTGCAACAGATCATCGACTCGGCGATCCTTGACCAGGACTGGCTTAACAGCAATATCACTACGGATTCTGAGGAGAGTTTGATCGAAGACCAGGCACCTTGTGTGCAACAGGAAAGCATGGATACTGGGAGCGAAGAGAACTCCTTCCCTAAAGACCCTAAAGAAATTTGCGATACGCCACAGCCCATTACGAAACTATCACCGAAACCTTGCGATAAGGAATCGATTCATCGTTTGATTAGCGACGTGGAGCAGCTGGTGAGAGAACCGCTAAAGGACCATACCTCCATCTCTCCACGATCCTCCCTTAAACCCCTTCCTTTCGGCGTACCAGGGGAGAGTAAACAGCGTCGGGTCAAGCAGTGGCTGAGCAATCAGTGCCAAGAAAGCAAAGCTTCTGCGATCGGATGCATCAATAGTTTGCAAGACTCGTGCGACGCATCCGGAGAGTTAACAACTGGAGAAAGTGACATTGAAAGCGATTCGTCTAACAATGAGCTGGACATCTCCTCAGCTACCCAGAAAGGTTCGGGCGATCTTTTGCTTTCATCCGAAAACACACCAACGGTAGAGGGACTTCCTTCTTTATCTCCAGATCACGTTGATAAGGTTTGTGCGAGCCGATAGATTTCATCTAAACATTTAAATATAATTTTAAAAAGCGAAAGTTTATTATTTTAAATGTAAATCTTCTACTATTATCGTTTAACATTCTTTAATTAATGTATAATTATATATATATATATATATATATATATATATATATATATATATATATTCTAATGATAGTCCACATGACATTTTTCTGCCTTTGATTGTGAAATGTCACAAAATTTGCTTTCACCAGCATTTTATCGCAGTTCATTTCGGTAGCAAGTTTTGAGGATTTTTTCTTTCAGGTTGTAATTCGTGGAAAGAAATCGCAGCAGAAAGAGCAGAGACCTTGGAGTGTTTCAGACGCAACGCAGGTTACCCAGGTAAACACCTTGTCAGAGCAATCGACCCCTCCCAGTTTATTCGAAGCATCGAAGGAAACAGCCCCTACTAAGAATGGTTTATCGTCATCCGAATCTGCATTGAATCGCATTCAAGCGTCCTCAGATGAAACTACTAAGCAGTCTTCGTAAGTACATTATTTGTACATTCACTCCCTGATAAAGAGGTTCGATTTTATTTCAGATCATACTCTAACTTTAATCTTAAAAGAAAAAATCTTTATAAGTCCTACATAAATTGTGCGGTTTCATTTTTTTTTTTTTTTCAGTATTTCTCTCAGTGATCCTATGGTATCATCTGACCAATGTGCCAACTCATCTTCCTTCTACCCCGCTCGTAACCTCTCCCAGTCACCTACCATCACATCCACCACTCTCTTAAATCAATCTCCCACTACTCCCCCTGCTATTCAGAGCACAGGGCGCGTTTCGCCCTTGTTAATCACTCCAGGAAGCTTGAGAAGAAGACGAGCAAAATTCCGCCGAAGATCCAACCAGTTTTTGGTGAGTTTGGTTTAAACAACTAATTTTGTAGTTGGATGAAATTTATACAATAGGTTTATATCGTGAATATATAAACTGTTTATAATTTAATGAATTCGTAAGTGTTCCTGTTGTGAAATGAATTACTTCTTGGCTTGACATTTTGGTTAATAAATTCTAGCGTCCATTTTATGACTTTGTATTCGTAGATTCGACGGACGGATTCTGGGTCAGAAGAAATGATCAACTCGAAAGTTGGAAGAGGAAAGGATTCAAAATGCCTCGTTTACTCACCCTACCATCATTCCCTTACCAAGAGCTTGTCTTCAGAGTCGGAGAGCGTCTCTGGGTGTCCTCGAGTCGTTAAGAGCTCCTCGTTTTCTGGTGATTATTAAAAATAAGTAGTTTTGCCTTTTGTGGAATATTAAATCTTGTTGAAGATGCGTAACAAACTTCTAAGCAGGGATAACATTCGAAGTTCATTTCTATTCCTCTACTTCTCATGAATCATTTTAAAATTAAACACTAAAAGTATTAGGAATACACCAAGTTTTTTTAGTTGGATCATTGTCATCTACCTTCTTTTTGAGAAGTAAAATGGAAGACCATGTAGAAAAAACAGCTTCAGTTTTTCTATATTTGCAAAGAAAAATACCATATTTGTTTGTTCAGTCACACTAATTTCTATACCAGCACTAGTATGCCATCCTTGCTTTTAAGTCTGGTTATGTATTAGATATATACAAATGATGTAGTTTCAAGTTTGTCTGTATTTAAATTTAATATTATTTCCTTGGAAATTTTAATAATTTTTCTCATTAGCACAAAATTCGTGAATTACGGTACTTTGTTTTAATTTACCATGTTTATTCAAAGCACTTTACGATAGTGTTGGTTTTCACACACGTTCTATATCGTTTTAAATTGTTACCGTGCGTCAATTGAAGTTTAGGTTTATTACGTGAAACTTTAGTGATGCACGTAAAAAATAAAATTTTCAGGTGGATGCGTTGGCCAGAGCGGGGTAATGACTTCTTCAACGGAGAAATGCCTTTCAGATTCGAGTATGGTATCTGGCGTACCCAAATCGCCACCCGCCGCTGCACCGAAGGTCCAGGAGAGGAGTGCCGGTGGTAGTCCGGCACTTTCTCCGCGACGAGGCCTCATAAGCGACCAGGAGGCGTCCACCCACCAAGAAGACGTTAGTTCGTTGTCAGAGCAAGCTTGGGATCCTTATCAGGTGCGGATGAATGCGTCGCATAATAATTCCAGATTAATACTTTCCTCTATTTTCGTGAGCGCTCAAAGGAATTCTTAAATGAATGTTAGCTTTGTATTGTAGAAGTACGGTTTAGTTCGTACAAGTGATTGGTTTTAGCCCGTTCGATGCTCTAATGACGTACGACATACGTCGTATATCGGGCAGACTATATTTAGTTACGTCGCAGTGAAAGGGGTTAATGGGGAACGGGAAGCCTTCACCTCTTGGCCCTTCCTCCCCGCATAAAAATAATGTAGAACTTAAAATTTTAAATAGTTGAAAATAAATCGCATTTGGATATGAATTTTTGGAGAAACCGAATTGGTTCTCATAATTGACTCTCCCATGAACAAAATTTCTAATTAAGTTTGCTTTAGTTACCCTTCAAACGTTTTCTTTAACCCAGGAATTTAAGTACCTGAGTGAACCTTATTCGGAGGACTTAGATCGAGACGCCGCGCAGAAGCTGCTAAACTTCGGTGACGACTACCGCAAATACATAGATTCTGACGGTTCCTCTTTCTTGGGCCTTCCTTACCGCAGGCGGCGATCACCTCACCACCGCAAGGTTCGCGCGTACACTTCGTACCGCAACCTCGATTCCGACTCGGATTTAGATGACCTTCATCACGTGATTGAAGAGTCGAAATCGCAGTTGAATGCGATGGAAAATGTCCTCGAAAAGTTCTCCAGCCAGGCGACCCTCGGGTTGGACTTCGTAAGTAACGCTTCGTTTAGATGGGCCACGTCGCAATGCCGCTTTCCGTTAGACCACGCGATTAAGCGACGTTTGGTCTGTTCAGTAGTTGGATGGGTTACCCGCGTTTAGGAGATGTAGCAACCCTAAAATGGTCCTGATCCCGCGTAAAGTTGTAGGTCCCATCCGTCAGAAAGGATGACCTCTCCGCCTCGAAGAGGATTAAACAACCCAAAACATCGTTATTCTTCGTTTAGGTGCATTGTAAATGATAGTTTCGGGGAAAAAGTCGTTCTAGAAATGTAAGTTTTAAAATTGCATAAAAAATTGTTAATTACCAATATTCTTTTGGTTACAGTAATAAAATTTCAAAAACGAAAATTTTATGCTTTTTAGAAGTTTTCTAAGCTAACTTTTTTTTCCGAAACCGCAGGAACGAGAGAACAATAATTTAGAAGGGTATGGTGTGTTTGTTCAGATCGGAATTGGTTGCGAGGTTGTAGAGGTTATCAAATATATGTTTACATTATACAGGGTGTACATAAAGTCAGGATCTATTTTTGTGAAGCACTTGGAAATTATATGGAATTCAATCATAAAATGATAAAGTGGTAAGATTTATTAAATAATTAAGAGTAGGATTCGACGTGACGCCCATCAGTATCCCTGCACAGCTCAAATCGTTCCGCAGCATTTCTAAACACATTCTGGAGCATTTGCGGGGTTATGTTATCTGTAGCAGTTCGTATACGTGTACGTAAGTTTTCAAGACTCGTAATCTTCGTCTGATAGACGTGCGATTTGATAAAGCCCCATGCAAAGAAATCTAAAGGGGTTAAATCTGGTGATCTCGCTGGCCAAGGTCTTTTGTTGCTTCGCGTCCGATCCAGCGATTGGAAAACGTCCATTTAGATAATCCTGAACAATTTTGGCATAGTGACAAGGAGCACCATCGTGTTGATAGACGACGGGGATAGGATTGTTAGTACCGTCGTCTATCAACATGATGGTGCTCCTTGTCACTATGCCAAAATTGTTCAGGATTATCTAAATGGACGTTTTCCAAATCGCTGGATCGGACGCGGAAGCAACAGACCTTGGCCAGCGAGATCCCAGATTTAACCCCTTTTAGATTTCTTTGCATGGGGCTTATCAAATCGCACGTCTATCAAACGAAGATTACGACTCTTGAAAACTTACGTACACGTATACGAACTGCTGCAGATAGCATAACCCCGCAAATGCTCCAGAATGTGTTTAGAAATGCTGCGGAACGATTTGAGCTGTGCAGGGATACTGATGGGCGTCACGTCGAATCCTACTCTTAATTATTTAATAAATGTTACCACTTTATCATTTTATGATTGAATTCCATATAATTTCCAAGTGCTTCACAAAAATAGATCCTGACTTTATGTACACCCGGTATTACATTTGGACAATATGAAGCCACTCTGGCCTATTCGAGGTTATCCACGTCACATAAATGGTCTAGAGCAGCGGTTCTTAACCCTTTTCGTGTAATTTCCCCCTTCGACCAGTTCGCCCTACCTGATTTCCCCCTCCATTAGGATTAGGATAGGGAAAAAAGTAGCCTCGAAGACAAAATTTAATAACATTAGCAGACTTATAATGCGCACTAATTATATGATCACCAAACAAAATTCTGCCGTAAATCCCCCCTGGATTCCTGAAATTTCCCCCACGTTAAGAAATGCTGGTCTAGAGCTATATTTTGTGATAAAATTTTGAAAAATATTAATTTTAAGCGTCGTTTACAGTTTACGTACATATTTGTTAAAACCGTATTACAACACCAAACTTACATTTACGCTCACTGAGAACGAAATATATATTTGTTAAATCCGAAGCATTTGACGCAATTTTCACGTGTAATTTAGAGAAAAATAACTTCTGTTGAGAGTTACATTTTGACAGAAAACGTGTTACAATCCCGTTTAAAGTTCTTTTTGCTTCTTATTTTAGGGTGAACTGGTAGCGACTGCGAGCGCGAACTTGAAATGCCTTCGAGACATTCTTAGACACTTGCAAATGGAGGCACCGGATTTGCAATCGGAGTTGAACGATGTGCGAAGTAAGTACAGTTGCATTGAAAAAAGTTTTGGTTTACTTCAAGAAAACGAATCATTATTATCATTATTATCATTATCATTATTATTATTATTTTTTTTTTTTATACATGTGTGTGCAGTGGTCGTTACTTTCCGATCGAGGGCAGTGAGTTGGTTATTTCATAAGTTATAAGCAAAATTATTTTTCTTATAACGTCTGTTAACATGACAGGAGGTTTTTGTCCTTTCGTGAATCTGCTTTGAGGACTAGGATTACGTCATGGCCAGTCGAAAAAAGTCAGTCGATGCTTTGAGTGACACGCATTATAGGTATGAAGAAAGGACCTGCACTACAACCGTTAGGAAAATTGACATCAAAGAAATACGATGGCAGTGATGATCCGCTGTATCAAAATATGACAAAATGAAATTGTATGAGAATTGTGACAAAAAAGGGTAAAGAATGATTTGTGGCAAAATCAGATGGAGAAAAATAATAATAACCAATTTATGCTAATATGCCAGTGAAGTGAAGCCTTCAAAGGTGTTTGTGTTTGGCGTATGATAAGTCTTGCTGTTACTTAAGAAGGCAAAATGTCCATACATGTATACTAGGGTGGCCCACTTTTCAATTTTTTTTGAAAAGTATAGGTGATCGTGGTTTTTCCCATTATTTGGCATTATACTAGCGCATTGGTACCATTTTTACAAAAATTGATCAATATTTAGTGGTCTCGCATCGACCTTGAAATTACTAGTTTTTTTTTTTAAATGCGTACTTTTTAACTTTTTACTGAATCAAGATAAATCATTAAGTAGGGATGTTTTCTGAATCCTCTTGATGAGAGAAGTCGTTTGGTGTGCCTGCCAATGTCATACGACTAACGGTTTAAAGGTTGTGCCTGTATACAGGTAATACCAATGTGCTAGTATAGTGCCAAATAATGGGAAAAACCACGATCACCTATACTTTTCAAAAAAATGAGTCACCATACCCGGGCGGAATGTATAATGTATATAGGTAATTAGAAAATGCACTATGCCTGTGCCAGGTACCTAACCTATTTCTTTTTTTTGCAGATCATAACATTTTGAAATTCTGTCTGAGTTCCTCATCCTTTGTCATGGACAAATCGATGGCAACCATAACTGGAAGAACTCTTGAAGCTACAAATAGAGAGTCATCAAAAGGAAAGGCGAAAATAACATTGCTACCTTCTCTAAGATCGGCCTCGGAAATTTTTTTAGTTGGCCAACCGTCGTCCTCCATCAGTGGTAGCAAATTGCCAACAACACGGCAGGTTTTGCAATACTTCTTCAGTGTTATCCAGTACACTGCTAACAGGAAAGACGCATTCAAAGAAACCGTAAACAACGTCTTAAAGTTTTGGAACATGGCCCGCATTAAAACAATCACAAAGCTCAACTGCGAACGGAAGCTAGAGGCATTGTGGAAAGAGTGGCACTTACTCCAAAAGAGCAGAAAACGAGAAACTGACACCGGAGGAAAACGGCAGAAGTTTTCGGACAGTGTGGACAAGCTGTGGGATATCGGAGCATCTGACGCTGTCGAAGATAAAAAAGAAGAATCGACTGCTGTCCGACAAGGACAAGAAAGAAGACATTGACTTCTACCTCGATCAACGTGGTCCTCGGGTGGCAACGATGAGCGGGAACGATAAAGTTTTCGCTGTAAAAAGAAAGCTACAGGAAGGAAGAAAACATCCTCGCCAGGAGCCGCAAACCTCAAAGTGTGTATACGAAACCGGAGATGAGGCCATGGAGAATGATGATACTGGCATGTCAGGAGAGTCGGAGACAGAACTAGCCAAGTGTGTGTGTCAATCTTCCTCGCCGCATCCTTAATGCACCTGCTGTCATGGAAGTGGATGGCACTGTGAAGCAACAGATGGCAGAGAAGCTGTCCCACCTCCCTGTACCCAAAGACTTCACATACGAGAACGTCTCAGTCGACGAGATGACGCTACTCCCCGACCTGATCGACGAGTCCTCCTGGTTCTTATTTGCAGGTCTGAAGATGCATGGGTCTTCGTGGCTCACCCTGCCAACTGATAAGTGGGACGAGAACGAGGACTTTTGTCGTCTGAAGGATGTGATCTCTAATCTCCAGGTCACCAATGACGTCGCTGAAAGAGGAGTCCAACTGATACAAGACTATGCGAACACGGTCACAAAGGACGAGGCACAGCTGCAGGATCTTCTGCAAGTGGTGGAAAAGAACCGGAAAGAGCTCGGCGACTTCAAGAAGTCATCACTCGCCACGATGACATAGCACAGAGGGACAACGTTGCAGCCAGCATGACTCCAGATTTGAAAAAATTTACTGGAGCACAGCTCTGAATTTACTTTTTCCCCCCTTACACCACTAGATAGGTTAATGATAGTAAACTCTTGAATTGACGACATACCAATTACACATTGTTTTAGCTAAACATAATAATACAATAATGTACAGTTTATAACTCACCTTAAGTTTATTTATTCATTGCAGCAGCAACAGTGGACGGTGTTAGACCTTGCATGTAGGCATTTGTTGTGAATTTACCGTCATGTATGCTTGGCCACTGATCAATGGCTTTCTGTGTGATCATTACAGCAGATCTAGTGCCTGGAGCTGGACCCTCCTTCACAATTCTGCACAGCTTAGTCAAATGAGATGGCTTAATGGATCCTTTGTGTTCAACAATGTAACCAAGAATGGAGAATGTCCCTTCAGCTGGTGCTTCACTCCAGGCAGTTGATCCATCTTTATCAAAATGCTTTAATCTCTCTGTGATTCCTTTCCACAGCTGTTCTATATATTCTGTCAGCCAATTTATCACTGAGTCTTTTGTAAAACTACTTTCAGATCTTGTTCTGGATGGTCTAGCAACTTCAGCAACCTGGTAGTAATCAGAACGTTTCTTGATGTATTTGTAAACTTCATTTAGGATGTAATCTTCAGCTGTTAGTTCCTTTTGCTGCCCTGTGGTATCGTGCTTAAATTCAGAAACTACATCATTTGCATTTCCTCCATTAGCTAATTTGGAAATTGTTTCCATCACTCTTAACATAACAGTTTTCCCTCCTTCTTTATAAAATATATTTTCTACAAATTCTGCACTAACTGTGGTTTTTTGAGCTACTTGCAACATAATCTTTGTTACATAGGAAATCAATACATAGAACTTGGCACTAATTTCTTTCTCTTGTGGATGATCAAAAAACACAATTTTCCACAAATCTGTCAAATTGATCAAATTCGTAATTAACCATGCGAGTATCAGATTTGAGTTTTGGTCTCTTAAAACCAATGATATTGTCAAGAACCATATTGGTATAGTCAAGGCCTGATCTCAGATTTGAAGAGTGATTCTGAATAAAGTCTAAAAGCTCACTTAGTCTACAAATTTTCTTCAATGCATCAACGTGGGCTCTGTTCACAAGATGCATTAAGTCCCATCGAAATTTGAAATTTTCTCCAAACAACTTTTTCATTTCGTTTTTAAATGGCTCGTTGTCCTTACAAAAAGCCCCATCTCCAACTATTCCAGATACCTTGGATTTAATTGCTTCTTCAGATAGTTTCAAGTGATTAGGAGACTTCACTTCAACACATCAAAAATTTCATTGGCCAAATAAACTCCTGATTTGCTGCGTACTAAATTTATCCCAGCAAGTTTTACAGTCTTATCTTCTTCACTCATAACTAATACAACTAGCATGCTTAATCCCAAAATTGTTCCAATGTCAGCTGTTATTGTTACTGAAGTTTGTTCTAAGAACCACTTTACAGTTTGTTCTTTAAGTTGATTATCTAATAGCTCACAAATTGTCTCGCACGCATGTGTGCTATGATTCAAATTTCCAACCTCACAACCTGACCTATGTAATACAGCTAGAAGTACTGGATATAGAGCCCATGCAGTGTTTGTTTTCATTATGTAGTATAAGATGTTGCCACATAAGTCTTCTATGCGTTTAGTAGTGTTCCGAGAAGATGTTTTCATCACTTCATAAACAGCAGCTCTTTGATGATGCTGAAGTTTAATTAAATGTCTCTTCAGGTGGGTTTTCAGATTTCTAAACCATCTCTCTTGATTTTCTCCTTGTTTGCATACATAGGTTAAATCTTTAACATTGAAGTAACCTTTTATGTTAGAATGTTTGTCTGAAGCACATGCTTTGGGGTCTGTGCAAGCTATGCAATATAATGTAAACATTTTATCATCAGAAGCATCATCAATATCTTCTTGATTATCATCATCTTCATCCTCAACAGCTATATCTACATCAGGCATATTAGTGTCACTATTTGCAATGTTTTCCATTATATCACTTGGTACTGAAAATGAATCATCAGCATGCCCTAGATCCTTCTTTTCCACCAATTTGAATGTAGATTTGATCAAATCATTGTTCAGGATTTCTTGTATTGATTTACACTTGCTTAAATGGGCTATGGAAATGTCAAATTTGTTGCTTTTTGCTTTATTAGATTTGGATGCAACACTTGAACTTGAAGGCATATTTTGACTCTTCTCTTTATTAACCACAACAGCTTGGTGAGTTTCTTTTGTTAGGCGCAAAATTGCATTCAATGTCTTCTGGATTTGGGAATTTTCAAATTCCTCTAAAGCAGTTTTGTTAGTCTGATGCGCAGATTCCTCACTTACCTTTTGTTTCTTAGGTGGAGGAGAAGCACTTTCTTCAGTCTGTGAAACATCTAGTGAAAAAGTTTCATTTTCTAGATTAGCAGTTGATGAAGTTGGTTCATTTTTCTGAGGTCTAGCACTAGCACATTTTGTGAACAAACTAAATGACTGCTTTGCCGTATCTCTGCTGCACTTCATCCTGGTATTTCTTTACTGCAATATCTAAGCTGTGGGCCCAAACTCTGGGACCTCTTGTATTGTAACAAATATTTTTTTTGGAATTAAAATGTTTCTCCCAGTTTTGCTTCTTTGAATATTTGTTCTTGCATTGACCACAAAAGTAACCCCTTTTAACCCTCACTTTTCTCTCCAACTTCATCAATATTAGGATCCATTATTGATTATTGACTACCTGAAAAAATACAAAATAAGTAAAAGTTAGTAAATATAGTATGGTAAAAGTGAGTAAAAGTAAGTAAATATAGTACAATGAAAGTAAGTAAAAGTAAGTGCTTTAAACTTAGTAAAAGTAAGGAAGAGTAAGTAAAAGTAAGTTTAAACTTAACTAAACTTTTCAATTCTAGAGTCATGGTGGATTACTTAAAACCGCACAAGTAATTATCTGGCCAATTTATCAAACCTGGCCGAGATCAATGGAACATAGTCCAATCCTGATAATTTTATATTAAAAAAATATACGTTTTAATAAAATTTTAATTATCAAAACATTGAAGCTTAACAAAAAATAAAAATAATTGTTAAATATGGAATTACCAACTAAACTTAAAATAACTAAATTTGTAATTTAAAAAAATTGGTTTGTACAAGAACGTATACGCAAAAAAATTGCATAACGTCTAGCGGATGAACAAAACCCAAACCCAAATTTACTTTTTCTCATGGTCAAATTTACTGGAGCAATGCTCCCAAGATCCCAGGAATCTGGAGTCATGGCAGCCAGTGACGTGTGATAGTGGTCAATACAATGCAAAAGTGATTGTTTTAGTTATTGTTTCTTTCTTCCTTATTTGTCTGCTATTTGCTGATTTTTTTGAAAAGTATAGGTGATCGTGGTTTTTCCCATTATTTGGCACTATACTTGCACATTGGTATTACCTGTATACAGGCACAACCTTTAAACCGTTAGTCGTATGACATTGGCAGGCACACCAAACGACTTCTCTCATCAAGAGGATTCAGAAAACATCCCTACTTAATGATTTATCTTGATTCAGTAAAAAGTTAAAAAGTACGCATTTTAAAAAAAAACTCTTAATTTCAATGTCGATGCGAGACCCCTAAATATTGATCAATTTTTGTAAAAATGGTACCAATGTGCTAGTATAGTGCCAAATAATGGGAAAAACTACGATAACCTATACTTTAAAAAAAAAAATTTAAAAGTGGGCCACCCTAATGTATACCTCATGGATTGTACCCATTAACTTCCATGTCTTGTTAACTGACTATGTTGGCACATTAGTTTTCATTTCCTCTCTAAGACCAACCTTCTCAAGATAAAGATGAAGAAGACGAATTAGATGATGACAATGAAGCTCCAAACTGGGGTGTCAAGCGTGTGGATTACTTTTGGGCTCGTGTGTTTTCTGTTAAACTGTCGAATGGTTTGCAAAAGTATCCGTGTCACCATCTTGATAAGGATTTGTCTCGCATGGAAATGCGGAAGTTGAACGCTCTTTCAGCGCTTTGAATGGTTACAGAGCCACCTCATCATTCGTGCGCAAATACAATAGCAAGCCTGAAAACCTTCCAATAATGCATCAACCCTGCCAGCTGTTCGAAATACCAGAGCTAATTACCTACATCGTCTTGAAGCAAAGAAACAAGCTGAAAAAAATGCAGCCATTGCTCAGGAAGCTGGTCCTAAGCCTATAATATAAGCCTAATGATGAGTCAAAGAGAAGAAAGGAACTAGATTTATCTGGCGTAACTGTGGGAAAATTTCCATATCGGTTCAGAACGACATTAACATTGAAAATCATATATTTAAAAACTCGCTCTTTTAGTAGCGACAAGATGTGACAGAACATTGAAGGAGGTGGACCACCCCTGGATAGGAGCAAGAATGTTGCTATCTTTCTTATGCCAGTCAATATCCACTGAGATTTTGGGAGGAGTTACTTACAAGGTCAAACCCGAAGGTCTCCTGACAATTATCATACGAAAATAGCAGAAACGATTTCATTATCTGCATTACGTTATTAATTTTTTTTAAAGGAGTGACGTACCAATATAGGTATCGTATAGAAGTAAGTTTTTCATAAACTTTTAAATAACTTTCTTCCTCCATATTTTAACCATCCTTTAAGATTGTCTTAACTTTATTTGTCATATATATATATATATATATATATATATAATATATATATATATATATATATATATGCGATGAATTTCCCAATTAAACACGTGAAATGAATGAATGATGCAAACCCACAAGGAAAAAGAAGTGATTCCAAGGCCTTTCGTGTATTCAGAAGTACACCTCATCATTCCCTAACGAGGTGTACTTCTGAATACGCGAAAGGCCTTGGAATAATTTTTCTTTTTCCTTGTGGGTTTGCATTTTTTATATATACAGGGTGGGCCGTAAGTTTCCATACATAGGAAAATTTAAACGTTTGTTTTTATGTTTCAGATACCCTAAGAATATGCGTTTGTAAGATCTTGTTTACTGATGAAGCAAATTTTTACGTCAATGGAGAGGTTAATCGGCAAAACATACGTTATTGGAGTAATGCTAACCCTAACTGGCTGAGTCCGACGAAGATGCAAGGTGCCGGTAAAGTGATGGTGTGGGCCGGGATATGGGGTGACAGAATTATTGGACCAATTTTTGTCAGTGGAAATCTTAATGCCGAAAGGTATCTTAACATGTTGCAAGAAGAGATTTTCCCCTCCCTGCTAAACGAGGAAGGTAACTTCCCAGTTTACTTCCAGCAAGATGGAGCTCCACCTCATTATGGTCTTCACGTGCGTCGGTATTTGAATCAGCAGCAGTTTCCGGATGCTTGGATTGGTCGGCGTGGTCCTGTGGAGTGGCCTCCCAGATCCCCAGATCTCACCCCCCTTGATTTCTATCTTTGGGGGCACTTGAAGGCCATGGTGTATCAGGAAAAGATACGAGACATAAATCATCTAAAGGAACGTATCACCAACGCCATTACAAGCATAACGTCAACTGTGCTAATGCGTGTTCATCAACAGTGGGGAACACGTATTGAAATGTGTTTTCAAAACAATGGCAACCATGTAGAGCATATTATATAAATAAAAATGGTTGTCCATAAAAAAATGTTTATTTTTCCTATGTATGGAAACTTACGGCCCACCCTGTATATATATATATATGTGTGCGTGCGTGTGCGCGCTAAATTTTATATCGAACTGATATGGACCTGTCTATCAATATACTTCTCGTATTTTCTCACCACTAGCCAGAGTCTTTGGTCATTACATCTGTGTGAAGCTGTAATGGTTGCGTGATCTTGTAACCATTTCTTTCCAACTATATGTTTCTGTAAACCAAAAAATATAAGATTTATTATTTAAAGACATATTTTAGTAACTCGTCGTTTAATGACACTTTGGGTTCTCTTTTCTCACAACTAAATGAAACCAATTTTAACATGTATAGAAACGTTGCATTTGAGTAGTTTGTATTATGTCCGGTGGAACATTACAGTCCCACTGGTCATGAAAGGGTTAAGATCAAACTTCAGCTGATGAATGTTAGTGGTACGATTGATCTTCCCGATTTTAAACATTTATTATGAAAAACCTAACAAAGCTACAGCGAAAAGCAAGATATACAAATAAAGAAGAACTCAAACAGTTTTATTTACGAGCTATTGAAGTTCGATATGAGCTGCTTTTGTGGCTCTGCAGACATCAAAGTGGTATTCTGTTTTCTTCCATATATTTTGTAGCATATCATTCTGAACTTTTCTAACAGCCTCACGTATCTTTTCCTTCAAATGTTCAAAAGTTGTTGCCATTGGTGGAACAAAAAATTAATTTTTTATAGGCCCAGTGGAAAAAATCAAGGGGGGTTAGATCGGGCGAACGAGCCGACCAAGGAATCTGCCCCCCACGCCCGATCCAACGATCAGGCAATTGCTCATTCAGGAATGTTGTAACCTAAAAAAGAGCCACAAAAGCAGCTCGTATTAAACTTCAATAGCTTGTAAATAAAACTTTTTGAGTTATTTGTATATCTTGCTTTTCGCTGTAGCTTTGTTAGTTTTTCATAACAAATGTTTAAAATCGGGAAGATCATTTCACTGGTATGCATATGAAATTTTTTTGTCTGCTGTGAGGGTTTTTTCAACTCATTTATATAATTCGACCATGCTGAATTCGAAAATGACATTGGTTTTCCTCAATCAGGTCAGGTTTTTTCTCTATTGGCCATTTATTATAAGTCCAATTTTATCCCCAAATTTATTGATTTTTTTTAGCTTAAACACTGTAGATACGAGTAATATTATAAGAACACTCGTGAAAAATGAAAACATTGTGTGAATAAATACTTTTATTCATACAATGAATATGGAAAAAAGTTTATTGAGGAAGGAATGAAGTTTTTTTGGCTTTCCGTCTGTGTTTTTCTTCGGGCACGTCTCGCTTCAAACACCAGCAATAGTCCGCCAGCATATTGATATCCCAGTTTCCCTGGTACCTCTCTTCCATTATTTTGATATCTTGGTGAAATCGTTCACCCTGTTCCTCACTATAATCCCCGCAATTTTCAGGAAAATAGTCCAAGTGGGACCACAAAAAGTGCATTTTTATGGACATGCGCGACCCATGAGCTTTGAAAGCTTCCATCAAGTTTTCGACAACGGACTCGTATTCTGGACTTCTACGCTTGCCAAGAAAATCAGTGACAACTGATTTGAATGCCTGCCAGGCATTCTTCTCAGTTGGAGTCATTGCGTTTTCGAACTGAGTATCCTTGATCAAAGTTCGAATTTGAGGACCATCAAAAACCCCAGCATTTAGTTTAGCATCAGATATATGAAGAAATTTACTCTCGAGATATCGGAATGCTGAACCCTCCTTATTCATTGATTTGATGAAATTTTTCATCAAGCCCAGCTTAATATGAAGTGGTGGGAGCAAAATTTTTGTTGGTGGTACAAAGGGCACATTATGCGACCCAGGTTCAAAATTCTCTCTGGATGCCCATTCACGCTGTGCATTGTGCTTCTCATCCGCTCGGCTATCCCATTTGCAGAGGAAACATGGGTATTTCGTGTATCCCCCTTGCATTCCCAATACAAATGCCACAATCTGAAAAAAATGAAAATATTTAAAGAATTTAGAGAATTTGTTCTATCAGATAAAAAAATCTATGCATTGGACTGTATCACTTCTGTGGGGAAGTTAAGTGTTCTTATACGCTCTCAAATAACCTTTGGAAAAACAACATAGTCAATAGTAATAGTTTACTTATGATATTAGTATTACCTTCAAATCTCCACAGATCCTCCAGTTATGTTGGTCGTATACGAGAGCATCCAGTAAAATTTTCATGTTATCGTAGCTCTCAGTAAGTTGTACGGAATGTGCTACAGGGACTGATGCAACCCTATTCCCAATGTTGAGAAGTACTGCTTTCAAACTTCGTTTAGACGAGTCTATAAATAGCCTCCATTCTGATGCGTTATATGGCAGGCCCAAGGATTCGATTAGCCCCTCAACATTGCAGCAGTACACTAAGGAAGAGGTATTTTCGTGCACTGCAAAAAACTTGGGGAATTCTTCCTCTCGTTTCCTATACCAGGAGAATGTTGTTCCCGGAGCCAGCAAGTTGTCCTCTCGAAGTCGTGAGCCCAAGATCTCGGCAGCTAATTTGGAAAGTTCTAAATCCCTGGTAAGATTATTAAGTTTGGCCTGGTTGAGATGCCTCGGCTCATTTGAAGCGGTATTTTGAGGTGTATATACGACTGGGACTGGTCATTGGCATTGGTCATTGATTCATCATCAGAATCATCGAAGTCCAGGGTTTGAGGTGGGTCGGGTATTGGAATTCCAGGACCATGGGGGTACAGGTCTCATAGCAGAAGGAATGTCAGGGTATACAACAATGTGTTTATCTTCATGTTAACTCCTGAAAATAGAAACACAGAAACATGGATATAAAACTTGCATATGAAATAGAAGAAGCATTCAGACAGTGGCGGCTCGTGAGGGAAGGCTGCGGTCTGTAAGATATGAAATAGGTCGATGGAGTCTGTATATTTTCTTTCTTTTTCATTCATATTGTCCCTTCGGGGACAATATGAATGAAAAAGAAAGAAAATATACAATCATTGTATATGTAAATGTAACTTGTATAACAATATGTATGTGTAAATGTATTTTCTAGAACAATATGTATATGTAAATGTATGATTACCATTATGGTGAATTTATGCTATATATGGTGAATATTACATTATGATGAATATTATGTCAAGTTTCATACGAGGATTTCAAAATATTTAAGAAAAATAAATTTATAAGCCCACCTTGGAGGTTTGTCATGCAGAAATAGCAATCTGTCACGTGATCCTTTCCTTCTCTCCAAATCATGGGAATTCCAAAAGGCAAAGATTTCGCTCTGCCTTTGCTCCATCTTCTCAAATTTTCAATGCACGTCTTGCAGCACATATGAGGGGCGAAATTTTTGTCCTGGTCCCCTAGCTTAATTCCAAAGTATGCTCTATACATTGTCTTCACAAATTTAGTGATTTGGGACTGGTTATTTGGCATGGTAACCGTCCCACATATGTAGCAGAATCCATTGGGATCATTTTTACACGCTCTATTCATTATGAAATATTTTATCTATATGCCTGAAAAGTAAAAAAAGATATTATACAAGTAAAACAAGTGATGATAGATGTTACTGTTCCAATTCCGCTTTGACAAAATCACGAAAAATTCTATTTTACTTATGAGGCCATAGCCGGATAACCTGAGCTGATTGAGAACAACGGATTGCAGATTCGAAATCAGCAGGAAAACCTCTATAAGAATCACTTACAAAACCCTTGACAGCAAAATTGATGCATACCAGTGTTTGTAATCACCCGCTAGTACAATTTTCCTCGACGTCACTTTTCCTTACCTTCTTCCTTAATACCAATAATGCATGTCACTTTAAGCATTTGCGGACTTTTGTTACTCTTACTTGGTAATTCTTGTACTCAAAGCAGATTCTTGAATGGGCAAAAAGCTTTGTCGTATTAATCGCGATAAACGTTAGAGAAATCGTTTTAATTATGACAAAATTGTACGCTAGACTAGTTAAACTTGCGAATTATGTGGTGTCTGAAGCAACGGAAACCGAAGCGATAACTGTTTTCTTGTTGTTTTCGCACCATCTGAAAGATTGTATAAATGATTTTGGAAATCGAAGATTCTTATTTTCTTGCCAGTTGCTCCCAAACTCTTTACTTCCGATATTGGCATGTGGCATGTGAACAAATTTTACGACCACGTTTAATTTTTTATACTTAAATTTTAGGTATTAAAGCCTAAAGCTTAAGGGCCAAATTAAATAAAATAAATAGTCCAGCTTCACAATTATTTTGTCATTGTAAAACTAATGTATTTATTTTATTAGTAATAAGGGTTATTAAATTCAATTAAAGTTAGCATTTGATAATTCTTTAAGGTTTCACAGTAATAAATATGCATTATCATTATTCATAAGCAATGTGTACAGTTACGTTATTAATTTGGTTTTATTATTTTCCTATTTTCCTATTTTAGTTTACTATTTGTAAACTATTTTCTAATTAAAATAAGTAACTTGCATCCCACCACCTATTTTCTTAGGGAAGAACTCACGGCGAACCCCACTTTGAGAATAGCTGTTTTCGGCAAATTACATCGATATACGTTCCCCCATTTTAAGTACGCATTCAATGAAAATAATCGTGTAATCTGTAATGTAACCGATGTCAAGTGTTTTCATACAAAGAAAGTTCTATGTTTATTGTCTCCGAAGTATTTTTTCGTGCGATTGGTCAAGAATAAACTAAGATATATATCAGGGTGTCAGGAAATATAAGGACTATGTTTTATAATATAAATATACGAGTATATGTGCATATATTTGCGTTGATAAAGCATCGTTCCTTCGTTTCCTGACTTTCAGGACACGTTCAAGGTGTCCGGAAAGTCCCTAGCCAAGTGTGAAATACAATGGAATTAGTTACTGAAGGAAATTCATAAACGCACTAACTGTATTTTACGGAGTTCGAAGGTTACGTATAGTTTGCCAAGTACGCGTTTCTTTGCACTTAATTTTAATCAGCTTTAAATGCCAGAATGAGTGAGTGCAGAAATTTCAGTCACGCGAAATAATTATAAAAAGAATCTCTTATAAAAGTTCGCATGAGGCACGAGATTCTCATCATCTGACACCTCCTTCAGATGCAGACTGATAGACGAAAAAAAGTTAAATGCCTGAATGGGGTGAAAAGGAGGAGGAAGAGGAGGTTGAGGTTGAAGTTGTAAACAAGATAGCTTCTTCTTCTTTTATTTCAACTATTTCTACGCGAAAAGATTTTTATCACGTATAATAATTAATTATCTGGTTATACACCTTTTGTAGAAAGCTCACATTTGGGCTAACATCGTCATCTCGACGTGACGTTTAATCGACAAGTTACTTCGGATTAGGTTGTTACTTTTTTGATGTTGATAGAATGTTCGTCGATTAAATAGGTGACGTAGGTCCCTCGCGTTGAATTACTAGCAGTAAAAAGTAATAGCTAGGAAGTTCATTTCCCCATGGTGTACGGGTGAGTGTGCCCCAAAGTTCACCTTATTTAGCCCTAACATTAACAGGGTAAAGCGGCTAACGTACCAGGGGCCATACCGGAACCATTGAGCTGCAATGAATTACTGATTGAAATAAATATGCGAACACAACTTTATTTACCACAGCATCAGAGGGAATTATACCCATTTTATAGGAGATTGTAGATACCAATCGACCAGAGAAGTACTCCGGGTGGTAGGTTAGACAGAAGATAGGGAGTGCTGGAACTCCCGTTTCTCCTGTCACTGTTCTCCTTAACTGATCTTTTTTCGTGTTTCATCTACCCTGTGAGCAGTCCAGCATGCTCCCAAACACGCGCTTCTATCCCTATTCCTCACTACATACACACGCATCTTACGCACTACATAATCTCTTCAAAATTAAAAAAGCATCAGCTTCAAGAGCCTCGGAGTCCCCTGGGGAGGGGACCATAAATGTCTCCACTTCTGGCTCCCTCCTGCTGATACCGGGAACGCAGACCCGGCAGGGGGCTGGATCTGCTACCGCCCACTCGCCCATTCACTTTTCATAAACTTCCGCAACATTCTTGGCCTTTTCTCAAATTTTCAGTCTGCTGAACATCACCTCTCCTCTAAACCTCATTTTCTTTTCCTCACTGAAACTCGAATGTCTGGGGCGATTGACAGCAACCCTTTTTCTGTTACCCTCTTACTTTCTCTATACTCAATTTCACTCCAGAGGTGGATGTTGCGTAAATGTACGCAATGACCTAACTTGTTCCCGTATTCCCGAACTCGAATCTTCCGAATTGTATACACTCTGGCTTACATGCCAATCTCAAACTAAATACATCTGCGCTGTTTACCTTTCTCCTAATTCTACTGACAATCCAAAAATTTTTGACTACCTCGCTTCCAAAGTGGAATACATTCTTTCCCGCTCACCCCTTTGCTGAAATCTCCATTTTTACGAGATTTCAATGTTCACCATCACCTTTGACTTTCCCCCCATTTCACTGACATCCCTGGTGAACTAGCTTACAACTTTTCTACCCTAAATGACCTAAAGCAGATTGTACAGCACCCTACTCGTATCCCCGATCGCCTTGGAGATAGCCCCAACATTCTGGATTTATTTATTTCTCATCCTTCTTATTCTGAAACTTTTCTCTCCGTTGGGCTCCTCCGATCACAATCTTATATCTGTTTCCTGCCCTATCGCTCCAATTCGGCCTTTGGATCCTCAAAAGAGGAGGCGCCTTTGGCATTTCGGCGCCGCTGATTGGGAGGCCCTTAGGCAGTACTTCTGTGACTTCCCATGGAATGATTACTGCTTCCGTGGCCGGAGCCCTTCTGAGTGTGCAGAGCGCATCACAGAGCTGATTCTCTCCGGCATAGAGGAGTACACTCCATATTCTTTTCCTACCTTGGTTTAACTTTACTTGTTCTAAAGCTATCCGCAGCAGAGAGGAGGCTTTCAGAAGGTACCGTCGCCATCCAACTCCTGACCCTCACAGCTTATATTTCTGCCTGGAATCGTGCAAAATCTGTTCTTCGGCTCGCCAAAAATTCCTTCATCCGACAAAAATGTGAAAATCTATCCAATTCTTTCTGGCATCTAGCTAAGAACCTCAACAATTTTACTTCCTCTTTTTCCATTTCGACGGCACAGTTGCCGTCTCTGTTCCTGACAAAGCTGAACTCTTTGCTCAAACTTTCGCTTATAATTCAACCCTGGACGTTTCCGGTGCTGTTCCTCCATCTCCTCCCCCATCTGACTTTATTATGTCTGAAATTAGAATCTCTTCTGATGTTTTTTCTGCCCTTTCTGGGCTCGACTCTCGGAAGGCGTATGGTCCTTCCTGTTGTTCTTAAGAACTGTGCTTCTGTGTTGACACCCTGCCTAGGCAAACTCTCGTCTTTGTCTCTCATCTGGTACTTTTCCTTCCTGCTGGAAGTTCGCTTTCATTCAGCCTGTCCCAAAGAAGGTGACCACTCTCATCTCTCCAACTATCGTCCAATTGCTTTGAATTCTTGTCTTTCCAAAGTTTTTGAATCTATCTTTAATAGGAAGATTCTCAAACACCTCTCTTCTCACAATCTTCTTTCAGATCGTTAGTATGGATTCCGCAAGGGACGCTCTACTGGCAATCTTCTTGCATATCTCTCTGACTCTTGGTCATTCTCCTTTCGGGATTTCGGTGAAGCTTTTGCTGTTGCGCTAGACATATCGAAAACTTTTGATAGAGTCTGGAACAAATCTTTAATTTCCAAACTGCCCTCCTTCGGTTTCTATCCTTCTATCTGTGCCTTCATCTCTAATTTCCTTTCTGGCCGATCTATAGCTGCAGTTGTGGATGGCCACTGTTCTTCTCCTAAAGCTATTAACAGTGGTGTTCCTCAGGGTTCTGTCCTGTCACCCACTGTTTTCTTTTTATTTATTAATGATTTTTTAATTCACACTTCCTATCCTATTCACTCCTATGCCGATGATTCCACTCTTCACTTCTCCACCCGCTTCCCAAAGCGTCCCTCATAGCAGTCGCTTCATGATTCGCGTGGGACGGCTATGGAACACCTGACCTCTGATCTTTCTGCTATCTCTGATTGGGGCTGAGAAAACCTTGTGGCTTTCAATGCCTCAAAAACTCGGTTCCTCCATCTGTCTACTCGTCACAGTCTTCCACATGACTCTCTCCTTACCTTCAACAACACACACTCAATCCGTCCTCTTCTCTTAATAATCTTGGCGTTTCCTTTTTTCGTGATCTTTCCTGTAAAGATCACATATATTCTCTTTCTAAAACAACTTCTAAGAGGTTAGGTGTGCTGTACCGCCTCCGCGGTTTCTTCACCCCGACTCAGTTGCTGTCTCTGTACAGGGGTCTTGTTCGCCCCTGTATGGAGTGCTTCTCATGTGTTGGGTGGTTCAACCCACACAGCCGTACTTGACCGGGTGGAATCAAAGGCTTTTCGTCTCGTCAATTCCCCGCCTCTTACCGATTGTCTTCAATCTCTCACTCTCTCTGTACTATCGCTATTATAACGGACATTGCTCTTCTAAACTCTAACTGCATGCCTCTCCTCCTTTAAGGTGAGCACGCAGTACTAGACTTTCTACACTTTCTCATTCCTTTTCTCTCCAACTATCTAATGCAAGGGTTAATCGGTATTTTCAGTCTTTCATCTACTCAACCGGTCAACTCTCGAACAGTCTTCTTCAATCCATCTTTCCTCCTGTTTATGACCTCCCAACTTTCGAACGCAGTGTCTAGGCATCTCGACAACCCCGGCCCTTGATTTTGGCTCTTCTCTATGGGAAGAAGAAGAAGAGCTTTTGCGGGCTTTTGCCCTTGGCCTCTCCTTCCTGCATAAAAAAAAAAAAAAAAACAATTTGTCGACAGTAAAAGACTAACTGAACCTAACCCACAATAACTTGTCAGTTTTGTCGCGTCGATCCATATGTCGTTAGCCAGCTTCAAAGTATACTTTACCAATAGAGAACAGGGATTTCGTTGGTCCAAATTTGTCGGACATTTTCTGAACTTTAATGTATTAAATGTGTTTGCGGCGTTTCATACCACTACTGCACGTATACTGTTACGGCACCATAAAAAATATGGTACTTTAGCAATATATTAATAGCATGAACACTGATTTATGCGAAAATAGTATGAAAGGAGCATTCCCACGCGGTGGAATGTTCTGGTGTTCCAAAAATTCTGAACTTTTGACGGACCCTTCTCTTTATTTGTTACAACATTAGAACATAAAATTATCAACGTTTAAGAATATACCTCGTAACCTTGTAGATGTTCCGTGCGTCGCTCTCTCTCCACGCAGAAGTCAGGCTAGTGTTCCCTCCTCTAGACCCGACTTGATGCAGGATTGAATTGCTGTCCTGAGCACACCCGGCTCATCCGGAACCGTCCTGAGCCAGAGATGTTTTCTTTCAGAATTGTGGATGTCCCTTGTCTGGCCTTTAGTTCGGGAATACTACGCATTCTACCTTTCCAATTTTTCAGTATTCCTTGGGTGGTTATCGAGTTCATTTTGCAGTTAGGCACCAGTTTTTCTGTTATTTTCCATAAGTATGTTATGGTGTACCAATCTTTCTCTTTCCAGCGAATATAGATTTAATATATGTAGTCTTTCCCAGTAACTGCGTTGTTTTCTTTGTCGTCCTATATATTGATTTTTTAATTTTTATATGGAGACGTCAAGACTGAGCAGTATTCCAATTTTGGTATGATCAGTGTCTTCAGCAAGGGAATCATTATTTCTTTGTACCTGTTTTTAAAGGTTCTCGTCATCTGTTTCTTAATTCTTTCTGCTTTGTTTATCGCTATATGATATTGTGTCTCAAATTTCGTATCGTCGGTCATTATGACTCGTAAATCTCCCATTTTGTTTTAACTTCATTTTTTTTTTCCCCCATTTCTTAATAAGAATTGAAATTTTTGGTGTTAAATTTCATGTTTTCTTCTGACCATCTGTATATTTTGTTTGTGGCCGTCTGTAAAGATTTCGCATCGTCTGCATTTCTAATTTTTCTGCTGATTTTTGTATCGTCAGCAAAGGATGTTACTATACTGTTGTTGGTTACTTCGCTTTTTATATTTGTTAACATGATAATGAATATTGAATAGGAGTGGGGCCCAGTACTGTTCCTCGTGATACTGATCTATGCTACGTACTTCTGATTCTGATGATCCTTAGATTTCAACAACTTGCTGTCGTTCTCTGAGGATGTTACAGATCCATTTTTCCACTTTCATCGTTATTCCCATATATTCATTTTGTCTTATTATAATATATATATATATATATATATATTATATATATATATATATATATATATATATATATATATATATATATATATATATATAGGGTGTTTCAGGTCGACCCTAGAAATATGGAAAATACAAACTAGAAATTCCGCCAATTTCCATATTTCTAGGGTCGACCTGAAACACCGTGTGTGTGTGTGTGTGTGTGTATATACAGGGTGTCCGAGAATTATCTGTACAATATTTGGCTGTTATTAAAAGTCAACCATGAAGTGTAGAAATTCCAGTGTTGTCCCATTTTACAGAGAATCTCATTAAGTTTTTTCTGATACCAAGTTTTGACAAGTTTTTTAGAAATTCCAGTGTGTCCGAAAATTATCTGTACAATTTCATCTTTTAATAAAATTCTTGATAACACACGTAAAATTCTTAAACAAGATTATTTAGAATCTGTATTTTCAAAAGTTTCTTTTATTAAAGTAACGTTGTTACAAACATTCGATATGTGCACCATCAGTGATTCGCAAAACATCCAATCGATAATCCAAATGTTGCCATGTACGCTGCAGCATATCCACATCAATTCGCTCAATAGCAGCTGTGATTCTTGCTTTTAAATCATCAATGTCTGTCACCCGCGTACAAAAAAGAAAAACTTGTCAAAACTTGTTATCAGAAAAAACTTAATGAGTTTCTCTGTAAAATGGGACAACACTGGAATTTCTACACTTCATGGTTGACTTTTAATAATAGCCAAAATTTGTACAGATAATTCTCGGACACCCGGTATAATATAACCTTTATTATTAATAAAATAAATACAGTGGTCTTACAATTTACAATGACGTCAAGCTGGACTTTGGTTTATTTAATTTGGCCTTTAAGCTTTGGCTTTACTGGGCTCTTATTAAAAATAAGTTGTTGTTATTAATAATACGTAAATCATGAATAAGAATTATTAATTAAGGTATGTATTAATTTTAAAATATCATTGTTGATATAACAAATACAAAGTCGTCATTGAAGGTATTATAATACCAATATCATACAAAGAAATAAATATTTTTTACGAGAGATAAGAGTTGAACAATCACAAGTATCAAGTAATGTATCTTTAATCGAAGATTACACACTAGAAATTAATAAACTAGTAATAGTAGGCCTAGTATTAACCGGCTTCATGTGGCTAATGGAGTAGGCCTATTATAATTACTTAATGAAATGTGATGAATAATTCAAGGTCACCAGCTTGGATTACACCCAAGCAAATAATATTAATAAGGTTAGAAAAATTACCTTGTTGTTTTGTGTTTAATTAAGAAAATAAATCGGTTATTTGTTCACAGTGATTAAACATGGCAATGAAGGTATTTACGGTATTATATAACGGTATTTATAACATGCTAAATATGACTGAGGATTAGCAAATAAGGACATGGTTATACAGATTAATTTTTAAGTAATACAGTCATTTATGATAGGCAAAAATGGAACACTATGAAGCCTATTGATAACAAATTATGCACATACGTTTTGGTACACTGAAAGGATTAGGCTGTCTAGAATGAAATGCCTAAAAGAACACGTAAACAGTAGATGCATAAGTAAATTGTACGATGATCACAATAACAGGGTGATATAGAATTACGGTATTTAATACAACTCTCTAAATAGGCCTTATAAATGGGTTGGGTACGATTCGATGTGGCCGACTCGATGCGACCCAACTCGATGTGATATCCCTAAGGGATATTTTCGTTAGTTTTAACGAAAATATCACAACTTAACCTGACCAATCGTCAAGGGCGTACAGTTGACCTAACCGGGCATTCAGTTAACCCACATTAAATATATAAAGAAAATGAAATCGACTTGGCTTGACATCGAGTTGTCCTGACATCGAGTCGGGTCGCATCGAGTCGGCCACGTCGAATTGTCCCTGCCACTTATAAATAGGTCTTAACGGGGAAGTTAGTTTGAACGATATTGAAAGCACTTTTAGGTATAGCTAATCACGCCACTGCGGTTACGCTCTGTGGGCTTAGCTAGCGTTGTTTAAGAACGAGGCACAGAGAGCTTACCGAAATGCCGAATACCTCTGGAGATGAAGAGATGCTTGAAGGTTGATGTGCTGAGAAACCGGTAGGGGTGGGGTTGTAGTAAAGAGGCCAACTAGACGTTTGAAGCGCTTTCTTGCAGGAAGGAATTGTAGCGTACTTCAAGTGTTGCTTCGTTCTGGTATAACGGTTGAAGTGTGATTTGGAAATGCAGCCGGCTAAATTCGATGATGGCACTGCGTAGAGAGTGTAGACGTTCGAGGGGGAAGTACGAGCGGAGTGAGAGTTGGTAGAGAGCCCTACTTGATGATAGACTTCGTGTAGGCCCGACCAAAGCCTTGAAGGAAACAGGCCGGAGAGCGGGTGGCTTGACGTGTGGTGCTGAGACGTGACGACCAAGTCAAGAAGTGAAGAATGCGGAGAGACGTGAGTGAATGAGGGACGAGGGAGAGTTTCAGTGAACTCGCTTTTATAGGCTCTGAGGACGCCAAGTTTCGTGGGTCTTTTTGGGAAGCCACAAGCGTCCTATTGCTAAAACGCTAGCTTTCGCGGGCCTTTTGGGAAAAGACAAGCGTCCTTATTGTTTCTGATTCCTTGAACACCACGTGTGTCTTTCGCTTCCGGATGATTCTAAGATGTCTATGCACGGCGTGAAAGAAGAAATTTGTTTGTCTATTTCTTGTCTGCCCCCAACAAGTAGTCTGTTTCTCTCTGTTCACTACATATGTATATAATTTATTTTGTATGCGCCTCGATGGTGTAGGGGTTATTGTCACTGACTACGAATCTATCAGCCCCGGGAACGAGACCCGGTGACGGCAGCCGGCGCGCAGCAAAACCCAGCTGTTCATCCTTCACACAATAAAGAAATTGGTTGGTAGATAAATGGGTACCCTGGGTAGCGTAGTGATTAAGACGCTGGGTTGCTGGTGGGCGTGGTTCAGATTCCACATTAAACTGTAGGTCTAAGGTGGAATGACAAGCTTGACCTTCGTCAGAATGAACAATTCGGATGGAAGCAAAACCAAGGTTATGTACGTAGCCGAAATCTTCATCGTCTGCATAGTCGGTATAAAGCTACTCATTCGACTAAATTAATGAACGAACCCGCCCACGCTAATTCATTAGTATCATTTGTCTTTTTATTTTTCTCCTCGATTACCCCTGAAGACTGTTTTCCTTTTTGCGATCGAAACAGCTTTTGGTCTACGAAGGCAATATTAAATTAATCCCTCATAAATCCGCTTCTCTCTCGCATCATTTAAAAATTTTAACATTTAGACTCGTACAGGACGTTGTCGTCTTAACGTGCGCTCCCCAACCAGCCCCGATCCCCACTTTTTTTTTTTAATCAACCGACCAATGGGAGCGCAAATGGCAATCTCGCACTCAGACGAGGGGAGTAATACTACAGCCTTTCTCGGCGTCTGTTGAACCAAAATAAATCATAGTGGCATCCCGCACGGTCGCTCGTTGCTGCTGAGTCACATCGTGCCACTGCCATCAAGCGCCACAGAGGACCCCGTGATCTTGGTAAAAAATTGTAAGGACTTTAATAAGGAGAGCCAGTGTACGAGGCAACTGTATGCAAACCTATATTAATGTTGATGAGAGGTATTCGGATGAGTCGGAGGACGTTTTTTTTTTTTTAATCTATCTCGTTTAGAGCAAAACCGTCCATCAGACGAAAAGTAAAAACATTGTATTAACAGTCTTGGTCATACGGATCAAGAAAATTTAACTAAAGAACCTGATGGAACACACACATAATCTGTACGATATGACATTTGCAAAACTAAATTTAAATTATTTTCTGCGACAGGAAAAGGGTTTTTGATGTTGAATATTCCCCCACTCTCCAAATATTTTTTCCACCCTTTTTTTTTTTACTGTTTTCGTCTTGTATTTTTGCTGATATACAGTATTTAATTTCAGTATCAAAACTGTTTAAAAAAAACAAAAACGCACGCATACATAAACACAAAATATATGTATTGGCGAACGTGTTTTTAACTTTTCTAAAAGTTGGTCGCAGGGTAATTTTAGTCGAGTCAACAGAAGAACACGTGTTTAATTATCCACATTGACATACGATTGTTAGCCTTTTGGGAAGGTTTATTGTTGACACACACACACACGTGTTTTCAAAAATTATAAAGCTAGATAAGAAAATTTAAATTTTGTGTGTGAGGAAGAGAGAGAGAAAAAATAGTTTAAATTTGTTAGTAAAATGTTGGAGCGAACCTGTACCCATTTCGTCGACAAGATCAAACGTTTACTTGATCTTCAAAAAAACAAAACTTTCTAACCCACAATAATAACTTGTCAATTATTTGAACTTGACAGTCAGATGTCGTTAGTCCCGTTCGAGTTACTATCACTTAACTTGAACCGAAATAGATAAGCCGATTAGAAAAGAAAAAAAAAATCTAGTTTAGGATGAAGAACTAAAGTAAGAGGGTGGGGTAAGGGGGAGTGGAGCGAATGAGGGAGGGTAATGGGTATCAATATCAACAACTCGACCGCACGTTGCCCGAGTTGCCAATATGAATCGTTGCCAAAGCTTCGCCTACCCGAGCCAGTCATATCCACCCTCGGACGAGATCTTTAAGCTTTAAAATGCGAATCGAGTTTGTTAGATCAGTCTTAATGAGAGTGTGGAATCAAATAGATCGCTTCTCGTGTCCGCCCATCTTTTTTGCGCTCAAAACGTACGATTGAGTCGGGTTTCAAGTGAAAGTGCGTTTGTTTTAAAACTTTGGACAAGTTTTCTCTTTTTGTCTTCATTTTTGCAATTTTACCGTACGTAATAACTAAATTTCTATTAGTTTTTATTAAAGAGTGAAAGGGTTAACGTTTAATTTACTCGTCCTTTCAAAACTTATTAAAAGTTAACCACGTGATACGGTTGACAGTTTGTTCGTCGATAATAACTATTTAACATTGGATAAAATAAGTTTAAAATTTATACATACCTAATAACGGTATTCTTTGTAGTGTTAACAATACCATTTTATTTTTAGTCTTAAGTGAGAGAGAATTAACTCGTTTAGTGTTGCCCGAAGTAACTCTTTATACTTCTCACGAAATATAATTTATGGTGATCATCTTGGTTTTAAAATATCCGTAAAGGTTAAAAAGAAAAAGAGCCCTATTTATAAAGTGCAAATCGCTCCTTGTCCCGTTAGGCCGTCGCGTCGGTTTGAATTACTCGGATTGTCACGTGGTTTTAGGAGATAATTTTAGCACCAGAAAAGGAGAGATAGATGAGAAAGATTGATAGGTACTGTAGAGGAAGCAAGAAGAGAAGTAATTGTACGCATACTTGGAAAAGAAGTAAATAAATAAAAGTTTTAAATAGAAAAACGGAGGATGTCGAGTTGATGAGAATTAGTGCTATTTCATGCTTGACTGATATATTTTTATAGTTTATGAATTTTGTTTCTTTCTTAACTGAAATGGCTGCGACGAACGAGAAGTCGTTTTTATTAAATGATAATACGTTAAATAATCGCTTAATTGGAGATGATCATAAACGGGAAATAATAATAATAATTGAGAAAGATTCTCTGCCCCACGTAACAACCAACGAATTTACTAGCGACGAAAAAAGCCGCGTTGGCAACTCACCACTGTCGCTTACGAGAGAGTGTGAAAGAGGAATGCGGACTCTCTTTACGGAAGAAACGAATATCGGACCGGATGTTCGCCGGAACAATATAACGGAAACGGACAATGATAAGAGGACCGACACGACGGTAGCAGTTGATAATGATGATGCGTATGACGCTACGAAAACGTCGTGTTCGCGGGACAACTCGATAAAAACGAGGTGTGTGTTAAATAAAACGGCTGATCGTCAGAAAGAGAGGACGGAAGAGGCGGTTGCGTCAGCCAAATTTTACGTCGATGATGGAACCGACCATTATTTTACAAAATATTCTACCGATGACATCAGCAATGAGCAGTTTTCCTTTATCGTTCCCGAAGGTGAAAGCCAGAACGACGATTTTGTTAACGTTGAAGAGATTAGTCGTAATAATGAAGTCGACATTGATTCTTCGGGTGACGAAAACTTAATAGAAGATATAATTAATGAAGTTAAAGATTCACTATTAGATTTCGTAACTTTAAACTCCAATATTCACGAAGAAGAGTGTCTACGAAGTTGCAGTATGGTTTATGGTGAGGGAAAATTGCCGGAATTTGAAGGCACGGAGGAAAAGAAAACGGAGCCAAAAACTGAAGAAATTCTTCCCTATTTGGCGGGTGAAGATAATCTCTCACGAGACTCGGAAGAAAACGTTGATGACGATGGTAAAGAGGAAAAACTAGTTCCCGTTAGTCAACGTGCTTATGAGGATATTCTCGAGTCGTTTATCTCGGACGGAGATTCGATAACTCTCGGTACAGAAATAGACGATAAAAGTGTTTCTGACGTCATCGATTTAAAAGATGAAAATTTATATCCGAACGAAGAATCGACCATCATAGATGATTCCATTAAGCATTCGACATACTTCGAAGATGTAGATATAAAAGGAAACGATTTTTATATCGAAGTTTTCGAAGATATCGCCGATAACGGCTGCAAAGATGATTACAGTAACAGTTTTTGTGATAATAATAATGGAGTCTGTGAAGCCGAATCCGTTATCAAAGAAGATAAGCCAAAACCGAAAGCGAAGAGCGGTTCCAAAAAGGGCAAAAAAGGGAAGAAAGCTCAACCAAATGAGGGTATTATCGATGATGACGTTTTGAATGAAGTAAAAATTTTGATGGAAAAAGTTAATTCGACAGAAACGGACCCAACTCAGCCCGAAATTCCTCCATCAGAGGAATCCGTGAAGGATTCTGAGAAAGCAAATCCAGAGAGTAAAGAAAAGAAGAAAAAACCGAAAAAGGGAAAGAGAAGTAACCGTAGAAACGAAGATACTCCTCCCCTCACTTCACCTGACGATAATTCCTTTTCACAAAGAAGAATACTAACGCGAGGAACCATATGGAAAGAGAAAAAAGATAAAAAGGAGGTGCTAAGTTCTCCAACGCTCGCCATCAGTTCAGGTAGTGACACGCAGCTACAATCCCAAAAGGACGACGAAGCAGACACTTTGGATGGAGATTCGCGAGACCCTCGCGAAGACAGTTTAAAGGACTCGTCCTTAGAGTTAAGTAAAGAAGAGATCGAGGCGAGTGTTGAAGTCAAATTAGAAACGAAACCGTCTTTAAGTGATGAAGCGAAGGATAATTTGTATTTAGTGATTAATAATGATATCATTAGTGAGCAACCTGACAATTATGGTAATTATGCGAGTGATTCTCCATCAGTTTCGTCAGTAACTCGGAGAGAGAGCGACGAGTTTATATCAAATGAAACTCCTCCCTCGAATCCTGACTCTACCTCGCATGAAAGTCACATTTGCGAACTAGTCAATACCAGTAGTGAAAATTCGTTCGAACACGCGGCTAATGTTGAAGATAGTCGTGAAGATCTAGTCAGTGTTGACCAGATTAGTAATTTAGCGTCAGTTGATGCTGTTGAGAGTGAAAATCTAGTCGATTTAAGCGTTCAAATATCAAACAGACCCGAAGATCGTGTTCGGATAATTATTGATGAGTATGAAGCTGACAAAGTTTCTAAAGCTGAAGAACAGTTAATTGAATGCCATACTGCGGATTTGGAACCGAGAGAGACCGAAACGCTCGAGAGTTCAAATGATTCGAACCACAAACACGATTCCGACCCAGGAGAAAATGTGGTGGTTTCACGCAACAACATTATTATTGGCGATAATAAATATAGTTCGTGCAACGGGTCTGAAGTTTATACATTTAATACTACTGTCAGCGTTATTAAACCTCTGAACCCGAGTATCGAATTCATTTCGGATAACAGCTCTCCTCTGAGTACGAGGAGCAACAGTTTGGACAGAGAAACTGCGACTATCAATAGGTTTGAAACTCCCGAAGGAAGTTCTCTTAAAGAGCGGAACTCTTCGGAAGAGGTTCGTGTGTCTCCGCTGTTTGATAACGTACGAGCGTCTAAATTGGATGGAACGAACAAACTGCAAATTAAAAATAAGAAAAGGCACTCTATCCCGAAGTATAAACCCGCGAGACGAAAGTTTTTCAGCAGTAAATCGTTCGAATCGCAGCGTACGAACGATTATCTGAATCATTCTTCGTCGCAAAACTCATTTAACGATAACGATAACGATAACGATGAAAATATTGACAAATATTACGAAAATGCTGGAGAAAAATTATACGATGAATGTTGTAACTGTTCACAAGTTAAAGATTTTTCTTGTAAATCAGAAATAGCGGATAATGGTGGACGCAATTTATCCCCAGAAGTATCGATTAATATCGACACAAAGTGCGTTGAGAGTAAACAGCCTGAGAATAGTACCAAAAATAAAGATGATTCCGATGACTCGGATGGCACTGATACGTGGCACCATAAAAACATAAAGGAAAAAATTAAAAAGATAATTGGCTCTCGTTTGCAACCTCGTCCCGAACGTGATTTGCTACCTGAAAAAGCGGACGACGCGAATGACGAGTCGCCACGTAGTTCTACGCACAGCGGGTCTTCGAAGTCTTCGAGTGAGACTCGAGACTCGAGATCAGACTCGACCAAGACATCCTCCAAGTACGTTTCTGCCGATAACGATAAGGACATCGAGACCGCCAGTCGTTCAAAACAGAGCTCCAGAGGCTGCTCAGAGGCGGAGGAGGAGAAAGATCAAGGAAAATATGAACAGAAATTGAGCTTCAATATAAATCACCTCAACCTTACGTATTTGACAGATTCTGACGAAGCTCCGTGTGGCGAAATATCCAAAGAGGACGCAATTATTAAGGACTCTTTAAAAGAAATGGAAACCAAGACGAAACCCATCACCAGTAAGATTTTTACCATTCATAGAAATGCATGCAATTACAATTTCCTTGAAACCCAAATTATTAGATTTAATTTGCGGCGACAGAAATCACTCGCTAGGCCTACTGACCCCAATTTCATTAATGTTAGTGATATTTCGCGAACAAAACTATATTAGAGCACGTGGCACGCGTCTCGCAATTAATACTCGGTGCCACCAAAAGGCAAAGTTGTACCGCTCTGTTGCCTTCACATCAATTCAAAATTACTCTTAATCGCCTTTTTTACGACCTATCTCGTAACTGAAAACGTGCATCTAAAACAGATTACCGAAGTAATTCGTAATAATAATAATAATAATGTCGCTATAGATTATAAAAGAAACACGGGAAAAAGGCCATTTAGAATTGTATTAGTTTAAAGCAAATTAGTTTTCAATTATTAGATTGAAATGTTAGTTGTGGTACGTAAAATCTGTGACCTGCAAAACTTTCTGAATAGTAATCCTATAACTTTATAAGAGTAATATTATATAAATTATAAAGTTTAGTATTTGGTATTAATTTATTTGATTAGACATTGAGTAATTGGAAGAAATGAATTAGTTATTAAAGTACGATCTGTCACTTCACTGCGAGGCCGACCGCGCACAGGATCGTCTTGCTACTCACAACTTGGGTCGTCAGTCGCAAGACAATCCTGTGTGCGGCCAGCCTTAGAAATGCAGTATTATACGGCAAGTAAAAATATAATAAAAAATATGTAAGCGACAGTCCTGCATTAATGGAAGAGTTGTAACTAGATTCACATTCCTAGTATATATGGTCCAAATTGTGCGGAAGTAGGCTTCAGGTATATGTAATATAACCTTAGTTTCGCTTCTCCTTAACTTGTTCATTCTGCCCAAGGTAGAGCTTCTCGCCCCCACTTCCCAGACTCGATCTCCCGACCTCCCGATCAGCAGTCCAACGTCTTAACCACTGGGATATCCAGGAGGGCGCGTGTGCGTATGCAACTAAGCATAAGTGAGGTCGAGTGGGATAATTTTTTGTGATGTAACACTTTTGGTACCTCGGAACATTTAAATATTTATTTCAAAAAAAATCTAGAAACACTTTTTAGTTAAAAAAAAAAAAAAATAATAGTCGTGATTAGGTTTAGATTTAGGCTAGGTTAATGAGTACCAGGTATGGAGGCAATCACGATTAAAAAATAATTGATTACAATTACATTGAAAAGTAATTAATTTCAATTACTTTTCATAGAAACACCGAATATAAATGAAAGGAAAGAAGTCTACAATTAATTTACAACCTTAAATTTTATTTCCATACCCATAACCATGTGTGAATATTATTCTGTTTGAATACGTATTCAACATTTAACAGTCGATATAATATCGGGTGAATTGTTCAATGTTCACTGGGTTCATTGTCACTGTCACTGTGAATGTAATTAATTACAATTACATTTTTAGTTAGTTATTTACAATTACATAGCAACTACCTGGAGAAGTTAAATCAATTACAATTACCCTGACTGGTGAGTACCTCACTATTTGATGACTTGACAGAAAACCCCCTTCAATTGCGCCCCAAACACCTTAAGATTTTCTTGGTTCGATACCACACTAAGCTGAAGTTTAGTTAATTTTTTCAGATGTATGGATTTAAAAAAGTTAGTACCTCATTTATGTGGAGACGCACGTGTGTGTGTGTTTGCGCGCGCACGCAAAAAGGATTGTGCTTGGAACTACCAGTTCGAGTAGAGCAAACTAAAATAAAATATTGTTCCTCCACTACGTGCGAAAGTCCCATTAGTTTGTTGTTTATCCTTTATATACTTGTCATGATGATGCGAGCTGCTCCATCCTTGAATTTTTGCATTGCTTTTCAATCGCTGAAACCTTTTCCTCTCTCTTAAAACTTAGTTTGTGAAGGAATAAATAAATTTTATATATATACGCGGCCAGAGGGTTGACAAAAGTAGGTAGACATCACAATGATTGTCAAGAACGAATAGCAAAGCTCATCAATGGAATGCTGGTGTGTGTGTCACCTTACTTGACGCTGAAGGGAAAGGAATATGATTTTAAATTCAATGATCCGATAAATTTTTTATTGACTTTCCTCGCATCAAGAACTGGAAAAACTGAACGTCTCTATTTACTTTCGTCAACTATATATATATATATATATATATATATATATATATATGTGTGTGTGTGTGTGTATATATATATATATATATATATATATATATATATATATATATATATATATATATATATTAGAGTTAAATGCCTAAATAGGTAATGAGTGACACAGTTTTAAGTCTCTTAATTCTTTAAATCGTCAAAGTTTGTCTTTATTTAGAAATGAAATGCGCGTGACTTAAACATATTTAAAACTAAACGAAATCTTAAATGTCGCTCTTGTAAGAGGAGTTAATGTGATGTTGGCATTGAACAGCATTATAATATTGGTGTAGCAATAATGAATCATTATTATTATTATTGTAAGAGGTGGTAATGGGTAAATTATTTTTCTTTTTCTCTAAATCGGGCATACCCGTTTGAAAGTATATTACGTTTAGCCTAAAAGCGGTCAGTGGATATTCGAGAAAGCTTATTTACTTTTAAAATTAAATTTATTTTACTCCCCGACAATTTGAGACCCTCTTGGTATTTAGGCTTACGCTTTCACGCGCAGATACTTAAGCGTGTCAGTTATGCCTTTTAAAAACGTAAGAAAGAGACAAAGATCCGAGCTATCCGCGTGTTCCCCAGTTCCTGCCTGACACAGCCTCTCGCCTCTTACAAGTAGGTATTTGCAGCTGCGAATGCCTCGCCTTCGATTATTCGCTCAAGTATATGGTTGGTACCTTCCTTAGGTCTCACATTTTTCTTTTGACAGTCTCGGAGTTCCGAGTCGTAATATTCAGTTACGCAGCGCCCTTACGAACGATGTCCCCAACCGTAATTTATAGATTGTAAAATATCTTAAATTACCGTTTCTGACTCTATTCGTCGTTGCAGCCTTAAAACAAGCACTGGAAAAGGGCGGTCATATACAATACTTCTTTCTACAAGTCGATCTTGCCAAAGCGGAAAATAACTTTATCTAGTACGACATTCGTTCTCCGTTTCTCTTTGCGGACGCACGTGCGCTCTTCTCAAGGTTGTGGGGGGCTGGAGTTTTTTAAAAATTTATTTGTCGTCGTTTTACGTGTGACTCGGTGCTTTATTTTAAATCCTGTTATAAATGATTAAGTTTGTAAATAAACTTGTGTCGTTATTCAGAATTAGAAAAATTATCCTTTGTTTGTCGTTTTTATGATAATTCAGTTTCGATTAATTGGTTTTGCGTTTTAATTACTTATTCTACTAATTATTACATTATATTATTTATTTTTTTTACTTCAAGAATGTTATATAATTTGAAGGAGCATAATTAACATTATGTAATTTATTAATTATGAAGTAATCTGAGTAATTACTAACGCGGCTCCGAAATAATTTATGCGCTTGATGAAACTGCATGAAGTAATGGAGAAAGTAATGAATTTTAAAATATTGGAGAAAGGAAAAGAAACTTATTTCTCATTGATTGACCTACTGACGCCATTGCATACTTTCCTCGTTGTATTGCATTCTTACGTACTCAACTATCACATACATGCGCGCGCGCGCGCGCGCCTTGCAGTATTCGTACACAACTTTCCTTCACACACATCACCACATGGACCGAGGTTATTTTTCATATGATTAACATCAGTGGCCATTACTTTTAACGAATATATATATATAACTATTTGTTTGTTTATTATATCAAGCATTTGGTATTGCGATGACTTCTCGTGGTATTAAAAGCAGATTTTTTATTTATTAATTTTTTAGTTTTTAGCAGCTTATGTAATTAAGAACTTATTATTTATATATGACGATAATTACATTTAAAGTGATTTAACATTTTATAGTTAATATATTTGATATGCATTCATGGCTACACTGATACGAACTTCAGTGGTTAGTTTTATAGACATTATTTTGAAAATTTTTAAGTAAAACTGAATGAAACTTTAACAAGATTACTTTCTCGTATTTCCTGGAACACGAATTTTAGGTCAGGTGTTTGCCCCTTTGGCGACTATGTAAGAGCATCGCGGGTAACCATGACAAAGAAAACTCGATAATGGAAGAGTGAACTTTCGTAGCGAATTGAGAATGCTGAATTTTTTTTTCTTTAAGTTTCACCCGTGACGTCATTGTTTCTATTTATAAAATATTTGAAATGCCTCCTTGCCAACCGTGTATCGGCGCAAACTATGCCCCTGCCCGCTTCAGGAGGAGATTTTACCCACTTCTTTTGTGTAAGAAATGCTATTTCATTGCGTGTAATGAAGAACGAATTTATTCAGGACCACTCGTTCAAATAGTTTGTTTCTCACTTTTATTACATCCTCTTCCACTTTCCATATTTGTTAATTGATGATTATTCTCAAACGGGAATGTGTATTGAATACAGCATTCACGAAATGCCCTTATAAGACTCGTACGATATGAGGTTTCGAATCGTTTGAGGACCTATTAAGAGCGGAGAGTTTTAGTATGGGATGTTGCGTTAATTACGATAGCAATTTATTTTAATTTTATTTTTTTAAATCCAAGATTCAGTTAACGCTAAAGACCAGTTCATTTAAGTAGAGTGGGAGCTAACCTTAACCGATTCCAAAGAATATCACGACTTACAATGACATTTACAACTTTAATGATTTGAATTATTTCTATATTGTCTTTATTAACCGTTTCTCTCTTTTAGACATCGTAGAACGATGGGAAACGCTGCAAGCGAAGGCGGTAGAACGACAACGGCAGTCGACCCAGTTACGTCAACTGCAGCGACAGGTGAAGTCCCTTCGCCTGAATATGGAGGGAGTGTTGGGCCGCTGCGCAACGTTCGCGCATCCACACACACTCGATGATCCCTCCCAGATAGGCCAGAAAGTGGAAGAAGTAAAGGTACGAGTTTTATCGCTTCAATCGACACCGTCTCCATATAATTTTTAATAGTTTTTACCCAGAATGGAACGTACGCATTTCTTTAAGAACTTAATTCTATAATAGCGTTAGCCACACGTGCCAACTATTCCGTTTTCTCGGAATTTTCCCAATTTTTACTATGAAATTCCGTGTTCCCATTCCGATATCTTAAATATTTTTCATTCAAAATAAACCTTAATTTAAAAAAGCTAAAAGTACAACATATAATCTAAAGTGAACAATTTTCACCTATTATTAAAGAACAGTATAACAGAACACGAGTAATTTTTCAAGTTTGCGCATGTACTGTAATTCTTTATAATAAATAATTTTAGAGTTTGCAAAATACTCTTAGCAGCCACTAAAAACATTATAAAAGAATACGCATGAAAGGTAATGCTCGTGTATGTTATTTTGTACTACAATATATTGATGGTTTTCCATATATCCATGTTGGTAACTCTGCGTTACTACTGATAGCATGGAAAAAGTGGAATGTGGTTCGTAGATGAATCCTTAATATATTATTTCTTTTGTTTTTTTTTAGGCTCTCCTGAACGAAACTGAAAACTTGCGTTCGGACCTAAGTGGTTTGAATGTGGTGGTCCATCGCTTCACTTCGGAAGTTGGACTTTCCTTCACTCCACTCAAAGATGAAATGGCAGAACTCTACAGACTCTGGGATGAAACGCATCGAAGGTAGTTTTCAATTGTCTGCTTCAGTTTATACCTGTGACCTAAAATTTTACGTGAACTTTGAACTTTAAAAAAAAAAAGTCGAATGAAACCTGCTGCTTTTGAGTAATGTTCCATTGGTTTATTGAATATAACAAATGTAATTTATGAAGCTTGCATGAGGTTTTTGTGAGGCAAGTTTACAAATCTTGACAACTGTTACTACGTACATTATCAGTACTCAGAATATCTCAGATATTCAGAGGTAATATCTATTAATACGTATCTCATTCGAACACATTTTTAATAGGGGTGCACCGGATATTGCGAAATATCCGGCAGGATATGGGCCAAGACATTAGAAAATTAACACCTGTATGAAAATCTGCCATAATATGATGATAACACATTACAAATAATATTTTATATACAAAAAAAATGTAAAGCCCTCCAGGGCCCACCCCTAAACCAGTCCAGCAACACTTTTTATATTAAAACAATACTGATGACGAATAAATAAAACATCTGTCCATCCTTAACGATTACAGTTCTATTAATATAATCAGAGCTTTTTATAAAAACGTCTAGGCGTTAAATTTTTTAGAGAGTAAAATATTGCTAGACCCCTGCATTTGCTTTCCATTCTTTTTTCTCCTTTATTTTCAAAATAATACAAAACATTACAAGCTTGACAAATGTAAAACAATACATTGAATACAATATAAAATGCCTGGAATGAAATCAATGACTGGAGGGCAGTATTGTGTAGGTCAGATGCCGCCATTCAGCCTGGAGGTCTTCAGAATAAAAAATAAACTTAACAGTGATTTAGAACTTTTTTCCGTTATGGTGCAGAAACAAGAGCATTTCTCCTCTTTTAGGCAATATTCGGGATCGCCTTGCTTCGTAGATGTTTCCATATTCAGAAAACATTCTCTCTGAAAATACAGAGGATGCGGGTGTGCAGAGAAGCTTTGAAACAATAGTTTTAAGGAGAGGAAATCGGTCCTCCTGCTTCCAAATTTGAACTCGACAGCGTTTCCTATCTACAAGAGGTTCAGATGCATATCGGTCTAACTCCCCTGCAATCAGTAGAACAGGAGCAGTCTTTTTTTCTCAACCTTTCTTCTCTTGTAACTTACTTCCCCAGATTGCTCTCCTTTTGTGATCTCTATAAAACACGCTTCAAGAATGTCCTCTTCGTCTTTCCTCTTTCGCATAGGAGAACTGGAATTTGAGCTTCTTTCGCTTCCACTTTCATTACCCTCACTTTCATTTTCATTAGAATCATTACCACCTTCGTCATTTTCAATACCTATGACTTCTTCAATCAGCCAGGATTTAGCCTGCTCTTTTTGATCTTGAAAGAAAGATAACTTATACCGCGGATCTATTGCAGTCGCAGTCACATAAGCCCTGTTTTTCATTATGTTCAAAGACTTCCCATCATTACTCTCCGACAAGAAACGCGCTCGAAGAGAAGTCAGGAGTTCTCTCTCTGTTGTTTGAACACCTTGGTCATCATGGCCAATCTTTGAAAGAAATCTTTGTAAAATACAAATGCTTGGGATTACGGAAGACAAAGTTGATTTTTCCGAACTCATTTCCTGAGTTAGTTGGAAGAATGGTTTTAATATTTTACGGAGATTTTGTATCAGTGTTCACTCGAAGGATGTGATGGTAGGTAATTCACTACGATCAGCCAAATACAGTTGCACTGGAATTTTTAATTTATATAATCTTTCTAGCATCAAATATGCACTGTTCCAACGTGTTGGGACATCTTGAACCAATAGGAGAGGCGCAAGATTTTGCTGCACTTGAATGTGTTTGAAATTGTTACAGGCCAAAGGGGAATGATTAAAGTGAGTTGCAAGGCGGCGACTTCTTGCAAGAATATCAATTACACTCCTCTGAACCATAATTGAGTCACTAATAACCAGTTGGAGTAAATGAATGATTCAGTGTATTGAAAGTATTTCAGCCAGGTCACTACCAAGAGCCATATTACTAGCTCCATCCCTCACCAATAAATTCCTCTTATTTGCATCAAGATCCCAACTATCCCACATAGAGCGAAATTTTTCAGATATATTCTTGCCAGTATGTGACCCTGAGAAATGAGAGGCATGTAGCACAGCATCGTATCTTTCAAAATCTTTACCTATCCAGTGACCCGATAATGATATAAAACTTTCTTGAGAGGTTGTGCACGTCCATATATCTGAAGAAATGCAGACATGCTTTACTTCTTCCAGCTTCTGAGCAATTTTAGACTTGAACTCATTATAAAGACGAGGAATTATAGTATCAGAGAAGTACCTTCTGCTCGGTAAGAGATATCTGGGTTGGAGGTAGGCCACTAGATCAATAAAACCATCATCTTCAACTAAAGTAAATGGCTGGTTGTCCAAAGCCATCATCATGCCAATTTTACGGTGAATCATCACAGACCTGGAGTCATTGATGTCCCATATTTTTTTTAGATGAAAAGCTTTCCTCTATTCAGATCTGCTTACTCATTTGGTCCATTTTCTTTTCTTTGAGTACTACCAGTAGAAGTTGATGGTCTAGCCCGTATTCTATCTATGCCTATTTCCTTTGATTCAGTCGCAGCTATTCTTTTTTTGTCATTTTCGTTTTTGGCTTCAGCATACTCTTTTGGGTGATTAATCTTCAAATGATTATGAAGAGGCGTTGTGCTAAAAGACTTTTGGCCACCTTTCTCCGTCCCCCGTTTGATAATCTTTTGGCAAATATTACACTTTGCAGTGATATCGCTAGGATTATTTATTGTATACAGTGACCACACACAACTTGTCATGATTAATACTTAATAGTTTAATACAACACAAGAACCTGAAAGAGAACAAAACAATTAAACATTTGAATATACTTAAATTATTATTTATCTTATATTTGGCGGGGGGGGGGGCGCTTGCCCCCAATGTAAAACAAAACATAGCAATATGAGTGTAAAAATAATACGGTACCTAATATATATCCGGCCGGATATGAAAAATTCATATCCGGTGCACCCCTAATTCTTAGCTGATGTAAGAATTTAGAACACGGCTGTAATTTCAGTCATTACATTATTTTTGAAGTTCAAAGAATTCTGTTGAATATGAACTGAAATGTTAGTCTTGTTTTGTCTTTGGAAATTAGAATACTGCACGATTTTTAAAAGCTGAAGATTTCACGAATGGCATCTCCCTTATTTAAATGCAGTTGGGATCAAATTAATTTGTATCTCTTCGTTAATATTACTGTTCACTCGTATTGCTTGAAAAATTAAAGATTCTTATTTTTGTCGTTTGGAAAGGGTATTGTGAAGTATAGATTTCGAGGATTAGTGCGGTTTCAGTTTGCTTTCTGTACGTAAATTTTGAGTAAGTTCTCTTCTGACGTGTATCGTTTTTTCCCATTCTGCAGAGTGAGTGGGGAGTTAACTCGTCTGCAGAGTGCCGAAGCCACTTGGCGCCTTTGGGAAGAACAGAAGACTGAACTCTCTCAAGCTCTTAAGCAAGATTCAGACACGTTGAAGGTAAAGTCTTAGTGTATGAATTTTCGTAGAGTTCCGTTTTTTTTTTTAGGAAGATTGTTAATAAATGATCAAATATGGAGGAGTAGATTGTAGCCACCAATGTACGGGGAAGTACTCCAGGGGTGGGGGACGTCAGGCGCTCGTGTATTTATGCGGGAATGAGGGCCCAATCTTCATTATCGTAATTAACGAACGTTCATTTTGTCGTATCTTTTCTAAGATTATTGATGCTGCGATTGATAACGGAAGATTGACGGAAACTGTGACTGCATCGGTACATGACGTTGCCAAACTGTTGAATGAAAGACGTCGACTTCCGAACGGGAATAAGAGTAAAAGTCAGGTAAGACTGTATTTTGGACGTGTTTTAATCTTTATTATAGGCATAGGCAAAAAAAATTTTTCTCCAGTAATCATTTTTGCACTCCTTACGAACTACTTTTGATAAATTGCTTCGACAGTAGTTACGCACTCCATGCTTCATAAAATAAATTTTGAACTGTAAAACAAATTGTGTTTAATATGTATATATATGGTGTCTATATTATTTATGAACGTATCTTTCAGTTAACCAGCGTTGAAATGTGTGTATTAAATGCGAAAGACTCTAAAATCAAATTAGAAATGGAAGGTAAAGAAGATCGATTAAGTGATTCGGGAACCTCTGGCTACGAATCTTGTTCCTCCGATGATTTGAGTGAACGAGAGAGGCGTTTGGCTTACCTTAGACGTCTCGCGAGAGATCTTGAGGCATCGCTCGTACCAGGATCGAAAGCCTGGAATGATATTAGTTCGGTAAGGAAAGGAATGACCAAGTTTTCCTTTTTCCCGAAACTAATTATATAAAAGGAAAAACTAAATTACATTTTTGTTTTTAGTCTCGTGTGTTCATAGATTTAGATAATCACAGTTCATGGAATAACTTATTACCCAGAATTGAAATTCATTAAATAGTAAGCAAATAAAACTTGAACTGATTTTCTTTTAAATAAATTGGCATCCATATAATACGAGGTTGTAATTATACAAAAATTTTCATCCTTCATATACAGACATTAGCTGAAGCTGAGAAAGAACTGCAAGGGTTGCAGGATCAGTGTCGAAATCTTATTTTGCGGACAGCTGAAACTTTAGACCCGAGTTCGAAACAACTTCGCTTTTCTTCAAACAGGTAAAAAAGCAGAATATTAATTTTTTTTTAATAAAAGATATCGTGAAAAAAATCTGAAGCTTGATTAGGTGAAGTTTATGTAAATATACTTCATAAAATTGTACTGTAAGTCACGTTGATTCTCATATTCTGAAATAGTAACACTTATTTCATTATCAAGGAAGTAAAAATTGGCTTAAACCAGATAATTTGTGTCTAATTATTCTTGTTAAATACGTTTATAGTAAGCGTCGAAGCTGGGCTCGTGAGGGGAAAAGCTGCCGCAGCCCTCGTGTAGAGAGGCGAACTAGGAGTGGAGGTATCCGTCGTGAGTGGATTTGGAGGGTCGTCCGCGCGGCCTTGCCTTTCCAGGCTGCTCTCTTGCTGCTACTGGCCGTGGCGTGTCTCCTAGAACCGAATTGCTGTGACTCTGTCAACACTTTAAACCTGTCCTTCACTCCGCAACTACGTTTTGTCCATGGATCGCCCCCCATCTAAACCTCCTCTTTCTAGGGACGATCTCAGACTGACTCTGGTCATTGTTAAATATGTGATATATATATTTTTGTTTTTTTAATCATACACACCGTTACTTTTGTAATTTTGTTTTGTAGGTTTAATAATAATAAAAAAAAAAACCAACTACTTTCGAATAGAAGTTTTCGCTGCCATATGAAGTGTATCGTAAATTTAGGACGAAAAAAAATAATATATGTATAATATTGTTTATATTTTTATTTTGAATAATAGTGTTTATATAGTAGATAATCAAGTGTACAAATAGTCTTAAGTTTTCTTTAGGTTAGTCGAGCAAGAGGAAGTCTTCCTTCGAAGCATTCCCTTAGGAACTGAATTTGATTTGTATAGGAGTGAATACGGGGTATCCCCAACTCAAGGAGTTACAGTTAAAACCGATCTGACCTATGACTACGTGGAAAGATGCTTTCAATTCGACAATAAAGTTTTCTGGCGAGGTCCCAGTAGTGCCCTATTCCTACGTAGTGTTTATATACTGTGAGGGTTGTATACTGAAAAATGTTGCTAATGTGTATATTTCTGGTGAAGTTGAAAGTCCTGTTGGAAGAAATTGTATGTAAATAGTCACAATATTACCATTATTAAAAACTTGGTTGTGGAAAGTTATAACTAGTTTTACGTAGGAATAGGACAGTTTGGCATCAGCCCCTCTCCCCCGATGCTTGAAGGAATAGGGAGACCTTGTTTTGATTTTGATTGTTAAACCAATACTTCTTGGCTAGATGTAATTATCAAGATGGGATGAACACCGGAAGCGTATATATGAATTGAAGCATTTTTTTGCTGTAAAATCCTTTCCCACAGGGGAATAGGGTTGTTCTGTGGTGGCTATGGACGGAAGTCGAGCATCACCAGAATTGGCATGATCATATGCCCTTTGATTATGGATGTTTATAATGAATTGCAATTGAATGTACATGGTGACTAATGTACATTTGATAAACGCAACTTCGTAGAAGCATAATCCATTTAATTCCATCTAATGGTTAAGTTATCTAAACCCTTTAATAGCGAAGGATACCTGGTGTATCGGTTTGTAAAATATAGTAGAGAGAATATACGTACGTAGCTATTTGATCTCGTGTGCATCATGCAACTAAAGCTGTTGAACACATCAATATTACAAAACTGCGTTTATATGTATCTTTACTATATATTATTCATCGCTTGTAAAATTTGAATCGAAATATAATAACGAGCACGTTGTTAGGTTACTAACTTCGAGACTTAATGCAATAAGAGAGATCAGTTTCTTACTTCTTAATGACAAGAATAGGTAGTGTGCAACTACAGTTAGTTATATTTTTTAACGCTGTTAACACTACCGTACTTAGCAATAATAGATCAACACTGCTTAGTGACAGGCATGACAAACTCTTGCTTGAAGTACCAGACCTTAGAATTGTGCTCGGTTTGCGGGACAAGATTACGTCCCTTTCCCTGTGTATAAAATCTGCTTTCATTTTGCATGAATGGGATTCTGCCACTAAATTCAGTTTACTCGTTTGGGAATTGCATCTAATATCAATTGATTTTTAAAAGGCAGTCATTACATTGGTTCAAAATTCTGCTTATTAGCTTTTAAGACCAACTCAAATTTAGCATAATAAATGCATGTTGCATCGAGTAATGCTGCCTCCGCTTTTAATGTTAAAAGATTTATGCAACTAACTATAATTTAGGTATTTTTTATTTTACGAGAAAGCAGTTACAAACTATAATTTGGTTAGAATTATATAAGATGTATATCCAGTATTTGGAAGGTACTTAAAACAGATGCTCAAATCTTCAAACAATTTGAATTAAACAAAAAGTGGAACAATAATGTCATTATACATTTTATGTTATTGTACTGAGCAATATGTTTTAAGTACTTCATCCTAAGTTAAGAGATCGGTATAATGATCACACCATTGCTAAATTATTTTCAAGTTTTCGTTACTAAGTATGACTAAATTGGAAAGTGTTCGAATATTTTTTAGTAATAACTATTAGCTTTCTCCCTTCAGTAAATATTGTTTTCCAGGATTCCCTAAAGTCAAAGCATTTACTAATATTTCACAATTTTTTTTTTTTTTCGCTTTATAATTTTTTTATATATTTATAATTATAATAGTATTTTGCATCCTAAAGAGTCAGTTTTTACCAAGTAGATTAAGTTTTTAAAGCACAGGAGAAAGAAGCAATATCAACGAAGTTATCTTTAAATAAAAACTTTATATCAAAAACTGCTCTCAACCTCCCATACTCCAGTCTGACATTAAACAAGGAGTGTCGGGTTTTAGTTCTCTTTTTAAGTTAATTGTGCAATATTTTTTTTTCCCCCCTCGTTTTGGACAACTATTTTATATTAACGCTTAAAGAAACTGTTTACCGGTGCCATTTTCCTCATACTAAATGACCCTTTTAAGTGGGTCGTATGGCATTATTAAGTTTTGCTTGATTTCCTTCCGTTTAATATAAATTCATCGTACTTAAAGGTCATGAGGTTGTAAGTGGCTATCGTTAGTAATTAATATAGTACAAAAGTGACTATCCGTACAAGTGCCTTAAAATTTGTGTTTAAAATTTAAATGTTCGATATCAAAAAAAAAAATTAAGTTATATTCCGCGTTCTTTCTCCTGTATATTAGTCAATAAATGAGATACAAAAGGAAATTAATTTATCCCTCAACCCCCACAATTAAGAAAAATGTTTATAATTAAAACCGAAGCATGAGAGTGAAAATAAAAGATATTCAACAGAAGCTCCGAAACAACCTTGTTCGGGAGGTGTGTGTTAATAAACACGCTATCCAAGATACTTTTCTGCTTGATGTCAGTTAATTTCTCACAAGTACATGGATTTGGATGGTCACTAGGAGTAGGGTACCACCCTAACCACTAAGTTACCTTTAATGAAAATGTTGGAAGTACATATCCTCCGGTAAGTCAGGAAATCCCCCCCCCCCCCCCCCCCCCCCCCAAATACTTAAAAGCTTCAAACTGCTGCATTCATTTCTCAGTTTCCCCTTAACTCTCGTGCCATACTTACCGTAGATTAGATCGAAACTTGTTAGCGCATGGTCCTAACAGAATTCTTTAGAACCAAATGAAACTCTCTCAAGCAGAAATAAACTATCTTGAAGGAACAACGAAAAGAAATGTGGATTTTGCAAATAAAATTGATATTGAAACTAACCCAAGAACTTTTTGGGATTCAAGAGGGAAAAAAGGAATAGAAATAAAAAAAATTTATATTTGAGAAAATCTATAAAGCAGATGATTATTTTGACAAAACAGTTTTATCATTACTGACGAGGAAAAATTAGATTATGACAAATTCCATGAAAATGAGGTGTTATAGGAACTGGAAGGAATGATGGACAAGATTTTCCCTAACCCCACGGTCTAGGTTTTTTTTTTTGAGCTTGTTCAAGCAAAAAACACCAGGGATGAATAGTGTTACTAGAATTAACTTTATTAATGCACCAGATAATTTTTTGACAAAATTTGTAAATGTTCTGAAAATGCAGTTACTTTCCAGACTGCTATAAATTATCGAACATAATATTTATTCTTGAACCCAGGAAACCGCTTACAACCACCCAATTACAAACTGGTCTTTATTGGACTTCCTTAAAAAAAATTCTAAAAAAAATTATTAATGGAAGATTAGTACGTTATTCTAATGAACAAGCAGAGCCTTCGGTTCACTGCCCTACGGGCACTGCTTGTACTTCGCCTACGGCGAGGGCACCTTCGGTGCCTGGGTTACCCCTTTGGGGTGGGGAGGTCATTTTCCCTCTCCCCCAAAACCCCTCCCCCTTTATGCAACTTGGGCGCTAAGCCTCTCCCCCATTACCCCCCACCCCCAAGGGGAAGAAGCTGGCACCTCGCAACAATTGATCAACATTGCAATTGCACATACACTCGAACATTTTGCGGTCATACTACTTTGGGAACTAAATAGTGACACACACACTATCACTGATATCGTTTTCACCCGAAATGTATCCTTTTATAGCCGGACGATGTGCAACTTTAATTTTTTTTTTTCCATTTTTTCATGTTTTTTTTTTTATTGGTATAGGACAGTGGTTCTTAACCTTTTTACTACCATGCCCCCTCTAGGAATTGGTCCTTCCCTCCACGCCCCCCTTCAATCAAAATAACATTCTCAATAACTTCTCAATATTAGCCCATGCTCTCGTTAAGAGAATAACAAATACAATTAGAGAAATTCCTGTTTCTAGGGGGGCGCGCCCCCCTGGTTAAGAACCACTGGTATAGGATATGATTTAAACAAGTCAATAACAACATGGGTTCCAAAAACAAAAGAACAGAGACGGCAACAGCTATGTGTCACAAATGAATCGGCAAAATCTCAAGGTGGAATGGTGGATATCTGGTTTTAAGAGACGTACAAAAGACGTTTGATAAAGTATGGATTACCGGACTCCAATATAACATTTTACGCTCAGGGCTGAATCCGTTGTTGGAACGCATATAATGCAACTATATTATGGAAAGACAGGGAATAATAGAAATAGACGGCTATCGGGGTTCGCCATTTGAAATACATGCAGGGGTGCTGTTTGAGCCCAACATTATACATGACAGATTTACCAGAGCCGGAAACATTTCACTCATTAAATATAGTATATGCCGATGGCGTAACGCATGTAGTGAGGGGCAATACAAAATCAGCGCGTATGATGGCGGAAGTAACAGCGAGAGAGATAAGAAATGTAAATAAATATGAAAAGAAATGGAAAATTAGAACAAATCGGACGAAGTTCACAGTCTTGCCGGTTGGAAGACAAAAGATTGGAGAAATAGTTGTTGACGGTGATATTTTTTGTGCATGGAATAAATGGAAAAATTTTGGAGTTGAAGATGAGAAATGAGTAGCTTATGCATATGATGGAAAGCGTACAAATGGCAAGAAAAACTTACAAAAGTTGTGCATATTTAGGGGAGTGAATATTAAAAACAAGAACATTTTACTTGGTTCTGCTAAGGTAGGTCTTCTTATATCCGATAATGCCATTGCACTGGGTAAGCATGGCATAGGAAGGAACTGCAAAATGTCCGAAATATATTGGTGGGAAAAGCCAGATAGATAGAATCAGAAACTAATTTGCATGTAATCACCAAATTAAAACCAATTAATATAGTCCATCAACGTGCTACTGACTTGTGAAATAAAATATAGTACATGTCGAAATTCTGGAGAAACTCAATTCTTGAAGCGTAACAAATGAGTCTAAAAAGGAAGTTTAAAAGTATTTAAGAAAAAATAGAGGTAAATCAGATTGCAATATATGTGTAAAAATAAAGAGTACTCCAACAAAATGTGGCTGCAAATTTAAATAAAAACTTCAATGAAAGATGGCTATATTATCATAGTGTTTTATAAAAAGCAAATAAAGCAAGACATAATTAAGTATTAATAAAAGTGAAGCCGGATTAAAAAATGTGAACATGACAGGCTTGAATGCCAAAATACAATGAAGAAAATAAATATAAGACAAATGCATAAAAAAGTCCTGTGACCTTTTCTCGACAACGGTCTTTCACTTTCTATCATTGTAATATTGTTTTATTTAGATTTATATATTTATATTGCATATTATTCTTCTATTTTCTATCTTTTTACATCGTGGAACTCGTTGAACGTTGAACTCTCCCATTATTCATCCTCTCCACATGACCACCATTCTCCTCTCCAATAACTTTTGCATTCAACATCTTTCTCGAACATTCTCACACGGTCATTCCGCTTCACACCAATTCTTATCATAACTGCTCTCACTATTAACTACAAACTAACATGCCAGACAAATTGCACATTCATTCGCGATTGTTGGCACCAATAAACCTTTAAGTAAACATCTTGATGCTTCTACACTAAAGCACTTACTTTCTTATCAGTTTTTTCACTTTCCACTTTCCAGTGTACATCTACCTCCCTCCGCCATTCAAATGCCTCAAATATTTAAATCCTTTTACAAACTAAATTTGTATCTATTCACCACAGTATAAGCGAAGTGAAAACAGTGATGTCGAGGGTTCGACTACCGATGGTGCTAGCTCATAATTTAGGTGAAAATCATCTCTGTGCCACTTTCTGGCCTTCCTCATTGATTATAATTAAATACCAAACAGCTAAACTTTACACCATATAATCAATCGTAATGGTCTGATATGGCTTCATTCAATCCACGCACAGCTCTTGTATCACATGATATCTTCACTCACCAATATGTAATCCATCAGACACTTCTCTACTCTCATCTCTCTCTCTCTCTCTCTCTCTCTCTGTATACTGTAAATATATATAGATCATAATTGAGGGGTCGCGCGTCTTAAGGTACATAAGCGCCACCACAGGCGAAAACGTGTTTTTGATGGATATCACTATTTTCACCCTTCCTCTATCGCGTGGTTTGGGTTATAATGACATTACGACACGAAGTATGGTTGAAAACCTTATGAAGCGAACTACTTTTTTCACCTCTATCGTCAGCCAAAAGTTCAACCCAAAGTTCGGCATAAGAAAATATAAAATATGAAAATCTATTCCGAAAACTCTTAAACATCTTCATTAGCATACTTAGAACTCTAATTTAGCCAAAAATGAACGTTCTAGCTCAATTAATAACATACTATTGCCAGAATATTGCTGAACTTTGGAGGCGATTTCTGACGAATTTTAATTTTGGCGCTTAGGTACCTTAAGACACGGGACCCCTCATATATACTTAAGGATGCCCTCATACTGAAAGTATGTATTTGCAATACAATCCACAAATTTCTTTTATTCTATTGCCATTGTCATTCATTCTGCGTACAATAGGCTCTCCAAGCTCAGGGCCAACTTCCGCTTTCTCATTCAGATCACCTTTTGCAACAAAACATTCCCCATCCTTCCAACCAGGGATGGATCTAGGGGGTAGGAGCCGAAGAGGCCCGGGCCCCCACCCCAATTAATTAAAAAAGTTTATTTTTAAAAACGCAGGTCCAATCAAAATGCTATGAACTAAAGCTGTCTCGTGAATCACGAGCCTATTCGCATCAAACCTTTCAATTACAACCATATAGGTCTACTTCATGAGGCTTCTTTATATGTAAAACTTTTACAAATACATTCTGATTTCGAGACTATTTCAATATCGAGGCAAGTGATAACCGTTAAAGCCTAATACCATCGAGGCTCTTTTTCATTTACACACGTTAGCTTAGCTAGTTTATGTGATAGGTTTCGACTCCCGAGTGTAATTAGATTGGCCCACGTTGCGACGACTTGCTATGTATTATCTACACCGGGTTGTATTGTTGCATCGCCGTCGAATCTTTTAATACTTGAAAATTGGAATTAGGTGCACTGCACTACACTGCAATAGGTAAATCATCATCTTGCATGGAGATTTTTTATTTTAATTTCATTGTAACAAGGGTTTTAGTGTAACTCCATTCCATGAAACGTCAAAATCACGTTTGGATTTCGCTTAATCTTCAGTCGGCATCTTCAAGAAGGAACACCTCTTGATCTTGACCCTTACCCACAGTGCGAATCTGCTGCACAAAAGAATACTCAGCCTGTTTGTTTACTCAGCCTGAGCCTGAAAGTACTACTGTGTTCAAGCTAGAAGTGGTGAAGTTCTGCATAATGATATTGGAAGATGCCTTGTTGACAGAGCAAATCTCAGTGATGAAGATATTCTTCAGTTCTTGGATTCACTATGGAAACCACCCTCTAACTACAAATTCCTCTTGGTGCGTGAAGAACACAATCGCAGTTTCAACCATGAATGGGTGTCAAAATTCAAATGGCTAAGCTACAGTGAATCAAAAGTGGGGCTCTCTGTAGGCCTTGTGTTCTATTTTCTACTGGAAGTGATGGTGGTAGAAGTCATGGACGGGATCAAGAACTCAAGGTACTCGTCCAAGAACCTATCAAGAAGTACAAAAAGGTAGCGCATATTTCTTGAAATCATGAAAAAAATTAATATGAAAGTGAGTGCCTTGAAAAAGCCAAGAGATTCAAAGAATCAAGGGCACACCTTGAGACATCTGTAATTAACTAGTTAAATCAAACCCATTTTGCAACAATCGCAAAGAATCGGAGAAGGTTGGCTCCAATTGTACACAATATTGTTCTGTGGAAACAGTGATGGGCAGTATCTAGATACATGTATCGCCGATACGTATCGATCGATACTTTTGTATCGGTATCGGTATCGCTTTAGCTACTTGACAAAAGTATCGATTTATCGGTATCGCTAAGGTCAATTTTCTTAAATGTATCGAAAAAAATCGATACTTCGATACATCGATACATTAACAAGAATTTTTAAATATTTAAATAGATGTTATAATATGACACTACTGAGTTATATTTATGAATATACATAAATAATAATATTATTAAATATTTATTTAATGACAGTACTACTCTACTGCATGCATCTGACGGAAGTGCAGATGATTTCTTCTGTTATGAGTCTGCTTCCACTAATGTCTCTGCAACCCAAGATTCCACTGAGATGGAAGTTTTACAGTATCTGGGTGACGGAAGTCATTTTCTCCAATCTCTGAGGCAGTACCCAGGAATTCTACGGGTCTTCCTGAAGTATAACACACCACTACCATCCTCTGCTCCTGTAGAACGGTTGTTTAGTTTGGCTGGTCACATTCACGCTCCAAAAAGGAATAGACTGTCTGACCAGATGTTTAGCCAGCTGGTATTTTTGAAGGGTAATAGTAATTACTTTTAATTGTTAGTGTAATATTTTCAGTAATTCATGTATCTACAAAATTAAAACATACTTTCATTAAATAAAGCAATTGTTTTATTTTACATCTATAAAACCCATTAAATGTCGTTGATTTTACTTACAGTGCGTACAAATTACTAGTATAAACAATAATATCTAATACCTACATATTAAATGAATAATTATAAAAATGTACCGGCGATGCATGTATCGGTATCGGTATCGCTTAAGACATCTAGAAAGTATCGGCGTATCGGTATCGTCCAAGACGTTCTTCATGTATCGATGTATCGGTATCGCTTTAGCGATTTTCATGTATCGATGCCCATCACTGTGTGGAAAGAACAACTTTCTATTGCGTAGCCCATCGAGATGATGGAAACATCCTCGCGTATAAATGATGAAAAGAATGAAATGAAAATGAAAAGGTTTATTGGCAGGTCATAGTCCATATGAACTAAAGCTGACAATGAAGAAGATATTGAGCAACAGGGACTCAGTAGCGATGCAGGTGACAAATAATTGGAACACACATTATCAACTGCAGCAGGAAATGCCACCTACATCAGCAAAACAAGCCAAAATTACTTGACTGAATGCATGGGCCAGGTGATCATTTCAAAGGTTATAGAGAGATTTAAGGAGACATGCACAAGGACAGAAAATAAGCCTGTGACGACAATGTAATCAATGGAAAATTTTGGGATTTTTGTTGCTGAGAATGTAACAGCAGCAGCCATGGCGAAGCTCGTCAATGAATTCTTAACATCAAAGCGACTTTCAAGCAGTGTCGAGATCAAGGCTATTAAGGAGGAACAAACGTGGAAAGGAAGTTTAATTAATGGTTTACACGCTCACATCAATCAGATTCAACCTCTGGCTGTGTATGTACATTGTTTTAACAACTTTAATCTTGCTGTTTCCTCAGCATGCGAAATCCCCTCTATGAAGAGCATATTTGCAACTTGAGAGAATATAAAAAATTTTATAGTTGAATCAGTTGAGCGAATTCACCTGTTCAAGCATATCCTCAATCAGCTTCTACAGAAAGAAAGAAATCGAAGGAAATGATTAAGTTAAAGCTGCTTTAATCCACACGCTGGATTGAGCGACATGATTATGTCCTCATTTTCAGAGAAATGTATTTGAATGTGATAGGCCCCCTGGAAGAACTGTGCAATGATGGAAAGAGGGCCACATGTTCTCTTTGTTAGCAGCATCATGCAGAGATGGGCAAGATCACCAACTTTGGTGATCTTGAAGATCAAGATCAGATCACCAGAAAAATGTGATCTTGAAGATCCAGATCAAGATCGTGATCTTGAAGATCACTTTTCAAGATCACTTTTATATGAATTGAAAAAAGTTGTACTCTTGTAGAGTAAACAAAAACAAATTATTTTGTTAATCACTCCTGAAAAGTATCACTCCTAATACTCCCCTGAGGGCTGAGGCAATACAAGCATCGCATCCTACCCATGTCACCTGATCTAAACCACGGGGATTGACGATTCCCCTTTCAGTTTTTCAGGTGGTAAACTTAAAACTTAGTATTATCATAACTTATCAGCAAAGAAAAAACTATTAAATGACCTACATATAGTTTTTAGTTCTATTTTTCTCAATTCTCATTTCACCAGGTCCATAACCCATATCAATGAATGGTCAGCATATATAAGTAAACATTTTTTACATAGAATTTAATTTTACAGTTTTACTGCAGTACGCAATTACTGACAATATAAGGGTAAAAACCGCAAGTTAAGAGTGTTAATTTAATGTTCAACCGCTGTAAACATTTGCTTTCAGCAAAACCAATTGTTCAAAGTTACCATCCGAGAGACGACTTCGTTTGGGGCTATGAACCATGCCAGCAAACGAAAACAACCGTTCCACTGGTGCAGAGGAAGGTAGCGTGGTGTTATACCTCTTGAAGATCTTCTTTATAGCAGGATACCTATCTAAAGAGTCGAGTGCCTTACTGGTGTCCTGCAAATAATTGAGGACTTCCAAGTCTTCCTTGTTGTTAGGAGCAGAGAATGAGCCGTCCATAGTTCTGAAGAAATCGTCTTCAGATGATGAGTCTGAGTTCACCGAACTATTACCACTGCTGTCAGAATTACAATTTCTTACAGCCATTTGCAGCTTGTCTTTTACTTGAGACTTGATTGCTTCATGATCGCCTGTTAGGCCCTTGCAACAATGATATCCATCTAAGTTTGAAATACGGATGAGATACTGAGGCCAAAACGGCATCAGTTACCTCGGGGCTCAACGACAAAAAATGACCAAATCTGGCATTGAAGCCAGAGACGACTGCTGCCAGTAATGGCATGCAGTGTCTCAAGCGCAGGTCGTTTGGTTGGATAGGCTCCAATCTTGCGAGGGCATCTTGAGTCACTAGGACTGTTGGAAGAAGACAACCGTAGTAGCATTCTTTCTCTGCCTGTAATTTGTTGAGGGCTGCTGCAATTGGTTTTAGAACAGACAAATATTCTGAAATAAATTCCAATTCATTGTCTTTGAGGATGGGTAGATTCAGTTCTTCAAGAGCTACATTCACGTCGTTCTTATGTTTATATATTTGGCTTAATGAGTCGTACATTGAGTTCCATCGGGTGACGCATGGGTACCTAAATTGGACGCCAGTTATTTCCTGTATTTTTTCTGCTGACTTGGGTTTACCAGCAGCATTCCACAGCGCCGAACATTTTCCCATTGCAGAATGCTTTATCTTCTTTAGTCCAGGTGAATTCAGTCCTTTATCTGCATCAGTTGTTGCTACCAAGTTCAATGTGTGGGAGGCACATCGAATATGGGATGATAGTTTCACTGACTCCTCTCCATGCTCTCCTGAATGTTCAGGAAAGTTGCTGATGATAACCTCTTCATCTGAATCTTTTTCATCATCATCTTCATCTGCATCATCTTCATCAATGTCGTCAGTACGATTCTGAACACGAACACCGAACTCTTTAAAGCATTTCACCATGTTCGATGCATTGTCGGTGACTGTAGATACAACTTTTCTATAAGATAAACCATGCTCCGAGTTGATCCTGTCCAATATTCCAGCAATTTTATCAAAGCTATGTGTTCCACGAAATCTTCGGCATGCCAGTGCAGCTGATCCTCGCGACAAGTCATCATTGATCTGTAATGTAAGAATATAAAATCAATGTTTGTATGAACATTTTTTTAAGCTTAATTTAATAATATTGGTTAGACACGCACCAGCTAAACTGCGCCACCAAACATTGAAGAGAAGAACTATGTGATATAAAGGAGGCAATTCAGCGATGAGTCGCCTACCATACCACCACATCAGTGACCCATCCCATAAGAGCAAAATGTGGAAGAGTCCATATTCACAGCCTGTGAATATGGACTCTTCCACATTTTGCTGTGAATCAGACACAATGACAGATGACAGAATCAGTGAATTAGTGTGAAATTACTGTGAATCACAGCAAAATGAAGACTCACCAAATTAATGAATGAGGAACACATGTCGAATAATTGAAAAGATTATACTATAAGTCTATCAGACTATCAGTCTATCACCAATGGTCAATTTATCAATTATATAAAAATAATACACTAAATCAATAGCATACCCAATGCGCAGTGACTCCCATGAAACTGCGGTGATTAGTTGACCATATGTCGCATGTAACACACACATGGTCAACTGCTGCCAGTTTTGCTTGTATGTCTTCCTTCATTGTACTGGTTGTTGTTGCAAGAGATCTAGCCAGGGTGCGTCTAGATGGCACCTGAACAGCCGGGTTGACGTCTGAAAAAAATATTTAAAAATTAAAACAAATACAATAGATTAGCTATGGAAAAAATATCAAAATATTTAGCTAGGCTAGCGATAGTCTAATGTTCATACAAATAATATGATTAATTATTTTAATCAGATATTAGCTATGGAAAAAATAGCAAAATATTTGAGTTATACTAACATGAAAGAAGATCCTTAAATTCATGTAGTTCAACTAGGCTCAATGGTAGGAGCCCATTAGCCACAAGCGAGAGAATCTTCTTTTCAAGGATATCCTTGCATATTGGTGGTCCTGGTTTTTGCTTGGAAATGTGGAACATGCTTAGTGTTGACTGCTTGGCAATTTTGGCAGGGCCAGCATTGCTGCCGCTGGCATCTTCTTCTTTAGCTGGACGCTTGCGAGATTTCTTCTCCGATTCATATTCACCCAAAAGATCCGAATGTAGTTTCTGCACAAGAAAATAAATTATTATCATGCGGAGAGACTTCTTGAACACCCTGTATAATATTTATCAGAGTATCAAACTTCTAGTTGAAATTAATACTTAACAAGATTCTAAAATTTTGTTATCTTTAACTAAAATTATTTTCACCATGATCAGTGCATTTTTATCCTATGTTAAATTGAAAGCCGAATTTCGTCCTTCAGTAACTAAATAGGAGAAATTACAGACATGGATCAGACAGAGAGAAAGACAGATACACCTGGCGTTTTATTATAGTTGGATATCGGCAGTTTTTAATGTAGTTACTAGTCCATAATCTATTAATATCTGAAGTGCACAATATATTCAAATGGACGTCTATGTAAATGTAGCATTAGTCTTGTATGGCACCAGTCACTTAAAATATGACTTGAACCATTATGTTAATGTTGCTACTTACTACTTAGTTACTAAGTAGTACTAACCCTGAGGTGCCTCAGAAGATTGCTTGTTGAGTCGAGGCCAGCAGACAGAATTGTAGTTTTCTTTGTACACTGCCTACAAATAACTTTGATACTGTTTCCAGTTTTTTCGACAATTTGAAAATATTTTCCGTTCAATAGCACAGATTGATCCTTATTACCAACATTGTTATCTAAATATATTGAATACTGTTCTGGTGACAACCTAGAATATTTGGTTCCCTTGGGAGCCTGTTGAAGTTGTAAAATTGCACTCATTATTAAAAAATTCAATCTGTAAATAAAATATGTTTAGAATTAATTTATTATGAATACGGACCTATAGGCTATATTTTATGCCTATATATAATAATATATTAATAGAACACTTTTAACATAATTGCACAGTAAATTACACTTTTTACGAGCCTAAATTCCACAGCAACTACACCTTCCATGAGCCCACGCATGACGCAAGTCACCCAACTAACAGAAAACATAAACAGTCGGTGTTGAACAAAGTTGCCACCAGATGTCGCTTGGACAAAAAACAAATGACATTCGCATAGCGGCATATTTAAGAATCTGAAATTAAAAGTGATCTTGAAGTCTAAAGTGATCTTCAAGATCAAGATCACAAGAAATAAAGTGATCTTAGATCAAGATCAAGATCACCATAATAAAAGTGATCTTCAAGATCAAGATCAGATCACGATCTTGATCTTCAAGATCACGATCTGATCTTGAAAATCAAGATCGTGCCCATCTCTGGCAGCATGTACATCCAGTTCATTCATTATCTTGCTGAATGTTGCTGATAATTTTTTTGCGAAAACAGTTGGACCTAGTGAAAGTCTGCAAAATTCAGAAACAAACCTTAATCCTTATAAAGGAATAAGGAAGTGGAAGAGGAATTTTGGGAGATGCGTGCAGAAGCCGAAGTAAAGTGTCAAGAGATTTTGGAAGAGGCAGAAGTTCTGGCAAAAGAAGTGAATGTGGAATTAGCAATTCTACGGACAACGAAACAGAAGCAATGTTCTAGGAGAAATTGTTGCAATCTACTTTCGGCCGTCAATCTTTATTCCCTTCATTGACCACTTTATTCTTCAGCTCGAACAGAAATTCCGGAACGACTTTCCACAGCTCCACCATCAAGAACACACCCAAAGCATGTTGGCACGAGCTCCAAGGAAAATGTAGTCTGCGGTACGACTATATGAGGAAGACTTGGACACCGATTTTTCAGGTCAGATCAGCGATCCCTGGATCGCAGTTAAAAAAAAACTGTAGCAGAATAAAAATAAAAAGAATACAAAATCTAAATAAGGCCAGGGGCGTACCTAAAGTATTTGGCACCTTCCATAAATAATTTTAAAATTTAAACACACAAAAATATATTATGTTTGCAAGTAGATTTTTAAACAGTACAGTACTGTCATAAGCAAATTGGAAATAAGAAAAATGCAGGACATTAAAAATTCAGTGAACAGGTAATACTGCATTTTATTTTATACAAAAAACACAGGAAATCCAGTCTCAACGCTCACCCTATTCTTCAAAGGTAAATAGAGAGGATTCACAGTCTCTGCTTTCGAGCCTTAATTTCTGAAAATTGATCAATGACCTCATCAAAATTCACCTTTGCATATTCATGTTCAATCGAAAGTAAAGCCACATTTGTCAATCTTGTCTGACTTATGGTCGAGCGAAAGAAATTTTTTATCAATTTCAATTTGGAAAAACTTCTTTCACATGAAGCAATAGAGACACAGACAGTCAAAAAGAATCTCAAACACAGTGACAAGCTTGGCAAAGATTCACAAAAATCCCATTTCACAATAAACTCCAGAAACTGCAATGCTGTCCATTTCTTTGCCTCTTCAACGCTGATTTTGGCAGCTTCCAAATGCCTCAGAAGTCGTCCAATTTCCACACTATCATCTTCATCAGAGAATTCATCGAAAATCTGAGTCAAATTTGGAATATACTTCCAAAGTTCTTCTTCTGTTGCAACAACCAAAGTGTTTGGCTGAATAACAGCGAAGATTGACAGAATTTGATCCATTGCCTTAGAACGAATCTCCAATTCTTGATGAAAGCGACCAAGACATTCAAACATAGCCCGTTTTACTTCCTCTGGCAATGTGAGACCAGTCATCCTTTGCCATATCTCCTGGCATCCTTTTTCGGAGGTTTACTCTCCCTCTTCTCTCCATAGAAATGTCCATTTCCTCACACTTTGTAGTTGTATAATGAATGGCCCTCTCCACAATTTCATTGCGCTGATCTTCAAGAAACAGTTTTAGAGCTTGGAGCTTCACAATGCACTTTTCAAGGCTGATTCCAACTGTTTGCAAATACTTTTGTGTGAGATTAATTTCTTCCAGGACTTCACACCAGAAAGAAAGGTAACTCAAAAAAGAGAAATCACATACAGCAGACAGCAAAATCTGAGCTGATCCTCTTGTGTCCACATTTTCTTTGGGATCGCACAATACTTCAAGGGTTGAGGTCAGCTTTTCAAAATTTGCCTTCACTGGTTTCACAGCGTCATAATGAGCACTCCATCTTGTCTGGGAAAGTCTTTTGACTGTCATGCCTACATTCTCCCTCAGCACTTCCCATCGATGAGTTGAGACTGAAAAGAAGGAATATAGACTCTCTCCAAGGTTCCAAAAGTCACATGAAGAAACGCTTCCAAATGGGTGCACTCCGCAAAGGTTCAGAGAATGATTTGCACAAGGCACAAACAAAACCTTGGGATTACTCTTTCTGATCTTTGACTGAACACCACCATGAATCCCAGCCATAGTTGCAGCGTTGTCATATCCTTGACCACGGCACAGGTTTATGTCCAGTCCATCTCTCTCCAGATCTCTCAGGATATCCCCTGAGAGCTCAGCAGCAGTCTTTCCGGCAAAAGGGAAGAAGCCCAAGAATGATTCCTTTATTTCAACTTTGTCACATTCAATATGGACGTATCTGATCACTTCACACATCTGATCAGTGTGGGACACATCAGGAGTGCTGTCAAAAAGAATCCCAAAATACTTTGCTTTCTAGATATCAGCCACTATTTTCTCTTTGACGTAATTCCCCAAAAGGCAAATGAACTCATTCTGAATCTTTGGAGATAAATACGAAGCCACTCTCCTCCCAGATGGAATAGAATGCTTAATCCTTACAAAATGTTCCTTTCAAAACTGGATCATAATTTGACAGCAACTCTACCAATTCCATGAAGTTTCCTTTGTGACCACGAAAAGGAAGATTCTGGTGAGCCAGAAACAAGGTTACGTCCAAGAAGCGATGTAAAATATCCCTCCATTTCTTTCTCTCCTTGTCTATTGTTGCTTGATGAACTTGATCAATGGTTTTTTGAAGCTTCAACCCTGCTCCCAAGGTCTTCCATTTCTTCAGGCATAAGAGATGCTGCTCAGAAGCCTCATGGTCAGACACCTTTGGGTTTAGCTTCCACCATGCTTGAAACCCAGTGACAAAGCTGGATGTTCCAATTCCTTTGTCATCAAGAGCAAACAGTCTGCAGCAAAAACAAAACAAAAACTTTCTTTTGATGGAGAGTAAACCATCCATGTTCTCAAAACTTTCTCGCCATTTGGCAGAGCCTTATAGAACCATGCAGTGGTCAGCTGTCGACTCTTCCCTTTGGATTTCTCTCCTTGTCTTTGAACTGCACTGAAAGGTCCATCCCTATTTTGGAAGGGTTCACTTCCCCTCTTAATAAGATCAACTCTCAAGTCATTTGGAACCGAGATTGGCCAAGCAGCGACATCAGAATAAATTGAAAATCTATCCGTCTCCTCTTCTTCATCAGAGTCTTCCTCCTGTTGGTGTGGACTTTTGCTGGCGTCTCCTTCCTCTTCATCAGTTTCACTGCTTTTAGAAAATGAATTGCCATCCTCCAATCCCTGCTCTCTCTCATTTGAATCCTTTTGTGAAGATGCTTCTTGTATTTGCCCTTCAGATTCACCAGGCTGAATATCTTCAGGACTTTCTCCTATTGCACTTGATGTTGAAGGCGTCACATACTTCAAAATTGACCTGGACATTGCCTGAGCCACCTCTTCTTTTGCCTTCTTCATTTTTCTTTGTTGGAATCCACTGGGTCGATTTCGCTTCATGGATGTTTTCTGCAAAATTTTAAAATCAAAGGTATAAAGCATGAACAAGCATGAACTATTATGACTTGAAATACATTAACTGAACAAATTGTCTGTGATTATTACTATTATTATTACTATTATTATTACTATTATTATTATTATTATTAATTTATTATTAATTATTATTATTATTGGGGGAGGGGGGTTAAGTGCAAACACGACTCCTAAAAAAGCAGAAAACTATGAGCATTACTCACAAATAACTAGACCACTGACAAAATGAAAATTAACAGTATGCATTTACCGGGTATTATAACATCACGACGACGCATTTATAAACACTTAAACATCACTATGATACCACAGTGTCAAAAATTACTGGACACTGGTATAAGTACCATGATATTGTTAATTTGTTATAAACACCAGCACTTTATGCTTTATCATAATTATTTACTGAAACATACCTCATGTAGGCCAGGTGGTTTTTGCTTGAAAAAAATTTTTTTTGGAAGTTTAATTTACCCTGTATTACGAAAGTTTGTGCACCTACATAGGAAGTATCATGACAAAGTTTCAAGCTTTTATATTAATATTTTGAGGTTCCACAAGTCACAAAGTTTTGGTGATTTTTTCCGATACTCCGTATAGTAAACTACGGCTCTTTGCTGACTTGCCATGATAGTTTACGAGGCAAATCACCCAGAATTCACCACGAGGAGGTGGCTATAGGTCGAATTCCACACCATGCCCAGCCCAACCTCCCTTCCATTAGTTTTTACGTGTAGTTTATTGACATTCGTATTCGCATTTTGACTCAAATGTAGGCATGTTTGATCTTGAAGCAATTCTTGCCTTTATAAAACCATCTCTATTTTCCTGGCCACGGACAGAAGCTGATGCTTCTGTTACGAGTTTGACGTGTCTTTCCACAGCTTGTGAATGACATGGGTACTTTTTCAATAGAGGGTTAGTTTCATCACCCATTACGATAAGCTCTAACCGGGTGTTTGTCAAGCTTTTTGTCAGAGGTGGTTCGTGTCTTGGATAGTCTCCAAATCGAAGTAAATATGTGTAGTCTCTTGCCAAGAAATTAATTTTAGGCCGTTTAAATTCTCTAATGTCTGAGGACACACTTTCCCTGGCTAAGAGAATGCGCCGGAAAGCTAACTCTCTCATCACTTGCCTTTCATCAAATAACATCGAGACCAATAAATTTTCTGGGTGAGCAAAATATGCCCCTCTTTCAATAACAGGATCAATGACTGCCTTAAGCTCATCAGATAGGTATCTTGAACTAGATATCATAAACCAGAGGTGCCTTGGTCCCTGGTAATAGTAAGGATTTCGCTTTATATTAAACCACGTTGGGGCATAAACGCGAACAATGAATTCGGTCAGAGTTTTCAAGTTTTCTGACGGCTTTTTGGTCGCAACATAAAGTCTATCCTGTTGGCTGTCGTAAGCCATCTGGCATGGTTCGAAGAACCTGGGTTGCGGTTTTCAAGGTTTTGGGAACATTGGCCTTCTATGACTGCATTACAAATTTCCATGAGATATTTTTGATCTTGGCTTAGATCGAGATCCCCCGGAATAGAAGGCATATTACTTGTTTTGATTGCTTCAAACTTGACAACTGGCATCTTTTCGCACGCAGTAAGACTTTTGCCAACATTTCCAGCAAGGGCTTTTGGTCCTTTGGTTTTACCATCCAAATAATTAAACAAATGGCGGAGGTAGCTCATTGGTATGCAGCAAACACACGAACCAATGAAAAGGAGTATTGTAGTGTACCTCGAGTTGCCTGATAACTCCATTATGTATGCCAGTGTTTACATTGGTTCCATCACATCCAATGAACTTCAAATTGTCTACCTTAATATTGTTACTGTTAAGAAACTTCATCACTCCCTTAGAAATGTTAGTTGAATTTCCAGTCACAGGGGTGAAGTGCCCAAGATATTTTGATTCTGGTTCAGCTATAAGCGTGATGTGTTCCTCAGTAATTGTTGTACTGTAGTACCTCCCATCCTTACAGATATTTGCTTTAGTTAAGTCCTTTCTTCCATCAAAATACAATGTTTCTATACTTTCTTCACTTGATTTACTCAACTCCTCTCTGATCTTCTTTCTCTGCCGTCTCACCATATTCTTATCCACAACATTGTGATAATCTTCAGAGGTAATGAGACCAAAATCTTCCAGAACAGCAGAGGCAACGGCTGCACCAGCTCTGTCTGATATTCCGAATCGGTCACAAGTTTTGGCTAATGAAGGCAATTTGCGAGTGAGCTTATGTGCTTCACCCGATTTCTTTATACCTTCCTCAATGTGATCATCATCATCATCACGCTCTCTATCTGTATCTGTTGATGTGTCAGAATCAGGAATTGTATGAAAGTTATCCCAGTCCATTGGCTCTTCCCTGGAAGTGGATGGGTTATTGATATCTCCATCTTCAATGTTTTTAGAAAATCGTGCTCTTTCTTGTTCTTTACGCTCAGGTCTTATTTGCAGTTTCTTCGTTGTCTGTAAATCAATACTGCCTATTGCCATTTTTCGTGCACCTCTTTGGTCAATTAGGAAAGAACGTTCCATGGCAGGAACTTTTAGCTCTTTTTCACAAGTGCAAGAAAACAGATCATGGCATTTGCAGGCAGCAATATCAAAAAGCCTTTGATTTTTGGATTTGAACGCGGTCAGTTTAGATTCAAAATCTTTCCTTTTTCTACCAGTCTTCATCATATTTTTAGATTTTTCATGACAATCCTTTACTCTGGCTAATATTTGCTGTTCTGATATTGTTGGAATTGATGCACTTTTCCAGATCTCTTTTACCTTTGATGCAACTATTCTTGCCACATCATTAGCATTTGGCTCTTTTTTCCCCTCACTAGTTATAAGTAAGAGATATCTTGTTTGTAAATATTCTTTTAAAACGTCTTCATTTTGGGGAAGTTGATTTCCACTGAGCTCAGCTTTCCCAAAAAGGGAAACAGCTGGACTCATGATTTTTTTTCAACAGTTGCTTTCACTTTTACGGCCTCAGCCATTTCGGATAATTTGGGAAAGTCACTCTGTTAGTGTAACAACGCGTATTTAACTATTCAAATGATCAATTCTGAAAAGAAAAATTGTATATATAAATTATATATATTCTGAACGAAACACAGTCAAGAAAAAACTTAATAGCAACAAGAATACAAAAAATACAAGAAAATCTTAATAAAAAATCATAATTGCCAAATAATTAATAAAGTTTATGTATTTAAATAAAGTTTTAAAAGTTTTAAAGTTTTTTGTAATGTTTTACGTTTTACTTGCAATCTTCAGAAGACTTGCGGAACATCTAAAACTTGATAAATTTAGTTTTTTCAATCAATGTTGAGCATTTATAAAGCATCTACAAATTTATTGGACACAGGCATGTGGAAATTCACAAATTTAATTTTTCGACCCGGCCTAAATTGTGGTCACAGTGTCAAGTGAACAAGACTTGGAATGTCAGTTGCAGCCAGCTGGCTATGCTCAACAAACTGATGACTAAAACGTCAACAAACGTTCGCCTTTCGATGTAATTTTTATCAAATATTTAATTTTTCGTTTGTAAATTTTGTATTGCCAATAAAAATAAAAAATTATTTTATAGTGGAAATTAACATTAAGCTGTCGTAATAGTTTGAACATTTTAAAAATTTGTTCTTACTTTGGCGAATTTTTCATTTGGTTTGAAAACTTGTACTGGTATTTCAACTCTCACGATGGCACCCCCCTCCTGGCTGTCACCCGGGGCGGACCGCCCCCCTCGCACCCCCCTTAGTACGCCACTGGATGAGGCCATACATGTTGCAAACAGAATGCACTTCAAAACTGTTGGCACACTTTTTCATACATTCGGCACTATTCCATAAGTAATACTACATCGGAAAGATAATTTTCTAAATAACACGTTAAAAAATTACATTCGCGCTACTATGGGTCAGGAACGGCTAAATGACGTTGCGCTGGCTTTCTTTCACAGAGATGGTGTGACTGTTAAACCTAATGACATCACTGACGTTTTTGCCAAGAAAAAGGATTGTCGGATACTTCTTAATTAATTTGTAATCGAATTTTGATCGTTTCAAAATTTTATATTTTTTCCTTAAAGAAGCGTTAGCGTTTCGTTGCTGTCTATCAATCAAAAACATGTTCAACAAACTTGAAATTAACAGTAATAATTCTCTCTCGCGCATTTATTTTAAATATTCATATACATGTATACAGTATATTCATGCTTTTTTGTATTGCTATCCTATCCCCTATCAAGAATCCAAGATCTGTATCTATTTCCAACCAAATAGTTTAGCACATTCTAAAACTCCTCTTTATCTTCTTTGTATCTGCCATTACATGAGGTACATATGTCATTAACACATTTATACTACCTCACCCGTTCATGCCACTGAACCCTTTAATGGCAGAATTTTTTCTAGGTTTAAGTTTTGAAACATTACCAATTTGTTTTGAAACATTACCAATTTGTAGCGGTCGTCATTAAAGTGTTAATGCATTATTTCTAAAACAAACATTAGTATCAAAGAGAAGATGGAATAAAGGAGGAATTAACAACCATCAAAATATTAATATTAAATAAATTGGTAAATTTCACACTTTTATTAAGATTGTTGCTATTGTCGTACTAAGTGTATTTTCTTATTAGTAAGTTAAGCAAATAACTTAATTAATTGGTTTTCCTTTTTAGAATTAGTTGAACGGGTAACATTCGGAACTCCCTTTTCCTCACACGGAGGAGAGTGGACACGAACTACAAAAGTCACCCGAGCCGAACAATCAAAGTCGGTGGCCGGTCTTATTCGAATCGTGGTAACGAAGGTGGGAGGTGAAACCCATCCATGCCTTCGCAGCCTGAGTCCAATCTCCGACCAAATGCGACACATGAACTTGTAAATTAATACAAGTTTTACTGCGAATGAATATATGGTGAAATTATCCAAACAGCTGCTTAAACTTCAAAGCTGGGACAGCAAAATTAAATAATTTATACCCTTCGGCATGTTCATGAATATGAAAATACAAACTGTGTATTTCAGTGAATATTATCTGACTGGTCGATCATCGACGCGAGGCAGCAATTCAGCATTGGTGTTTTTTTTTTTTTTTAAGAAGATAATCCATAACGCAAAAAAAGACGGGTTTTTTTTAATTTTTCATATGGAAGTGGTTCCCAATCATTTGTAAGACCGAGGTTTCTTCAAGATTAGTGAAAACTTCCAAATTTCTAATTTGTCAGACAACGTACACCCAAATGAGTTTTTATTCTGAATTTTCAGTCATAATTTATAAGATCAATAAATTCGTGATCCTCATTCTCATTTAAATTAAATCCTTCGTGTAGCGAGTGAGAATCATTCATAATATGATCAACTACCCAACCCCTAAATATGACAACCAGATATGTAGTTAGGACAGTGTAATTTATTTTAAATATATACAGTATATGTTAAGTACAGTAGTTAATTCACATTTTTATTCCATTGATTTTAGCAAGAGGAAAAATAGTTGTCTGGAACGGGTCTGCGGTATAGGAATGCAGTTACTTTCAAGAAACGAACTTCATGGCAATACTTCCAAGATCTGCGAGTTACTATCTACAACAGTCCATGATTAAGAACTTTTGGTTAAAAAAGATAACACCACTAAGTGGAAAACTAACAAGGTGTTTCAACAAGATACTAACAGCAGAAGAAGCAGCACAAGAATGGTTGATGAAAGGAAAAACGACCTTACTGCTGAAGTCCCAAGAGACCCAGAACCCAAGCAAATACAGATCAATAATATGCTTGCCAACAACATACAAAATACTAACAGGAATCATAGCAGACAGGATCTACAGCAATGCAGATGAAAACATCATCATAAGCCCAGAACAGGAAGGATGCAGCAGAAAAACATGTAACTAAAGACCAACTATTAATCAACAGGGCTATATTGGAGAACAGCTGAAAGAAACAAAGAAATTTAAGCATGGCATGGATTGATTACAAAAAAGCGTATGACAGTGTACCCTACTCGTGGGTGAGGGAGGTAATGAGATTATACAAGATCCACCCCGCCATCAGGATCTTCTTAGAAACAGCTATGACACGATGGGAAATGGACCTAACTCTCTATCACAGTAAAGGAACTTTAGAGGTGAATAATGTGAGAATCAAGAGGGATCTACCAGGGTAATTCGATATTCCCTCCTTTGTTTGTACTGGCGGTAAACCCACAGCCAACTAATAAACAATCTAAACAAAGGCTACCTGATGAGACCAAGGGAAAAGAGTAGCCCAAAAAATATCTCGCTTGTTCTACATGGACGACCTAAAATTGTATGCCCCAAACAAGAGAGAGCTAACAGACGAGATCAGGGAGGTAAAAAAGTTCTCAGTTGACATCCAGATGGAATTTGGTCTTGAGAAATATAGTGATAGGAGAACTAGAGCAAGAGGCTACCTATAAATACCTGGGAATGGATAATCTGAAAAGATGGAAAATGACATGAAAGAAAGACTGCGAAAGAATACATCAAAAGAATAAAACTAATCCTGAAATCCCATATAAACAGTAAAAACAAGATCTTATCCATAAATTCATTGGCAGTACCTGTCCTGTCATCCAGTTTTGAATTAATCAGTTGGACCTAGCTAGAAATCAACTGGATACAATCACCAGAAAAATGCTCCATGCGTATAAGATCATATATAAAAATATAAAAATATAAAAACCAATGCACACCAAGGCTATACCTGTTAGAAAATCTAGAAGAGGAAGAGCCATTGTTCTCCCAAGGCGATATGATGACTAAGCTGATTGATGCAGCATTGCTTGTATATATTAAGTTAAGGTGTATATATATCCATTTCATAATTGTAAGGTTAGTGAAAAATTCACTTAATTTAGAGCTAGAATTTTTGGGCTCTTGTGGCATCATTGTTTGGACACTCTTATGGCATCATTTTTGGGGGGGACACTGGCGCGTCCTTTCTACTTGTTTGTTGAATGCGGCACTTACAGGGCGTGGCCTTATAGAGAGCTCTCTCGCAATTCAATTTGGTTGTTTAGATACAAGATTGTTGCATCGTGCAAGTTTTGTTGTTATTGCAAGGTTTAGAAAGACCATAAATAGTGCCCCTTTTGTTTTTTTATTTTAATTTTATGCAACTGAGGCCTAAGGTAGGCCCACATCGAGTCAGCAACCCTGAGGTAGGACCTAATAGGATTTCCAAGTCATTATGCAACTGAGGCCTAAGGTAGGCCCACATCGAGTCAACAACCCTGAGGTAGGACCTAATAGGACCTCCAAGTCCGTAAGTTTTAGTCTAGCTTAACTTGGGCTGTAGGTCGAAGTGGCCCTTCAGAGCTTGGCCGTTCAGGGCTCAGCTGGGATTCTGAACCCAATAAAATAAAAAAATAACAATACCTACCAAGAAGGGTCGATGGATTAGGGCTTGCGTTAATAGACCAAGGGCACAAAGCCACAACAATAGGATTAGTACAGTACATAAAGGGAGGAGAAGGAAGGCTAGTCAGATTTGTAAGAGACCATGAACGTGAAAAGCCTCGAACAACATTATTTCAAAGAAGACAAATGACTACCTAGCGGACACCGGCATAGGATCTAAACTGCTTGAAGACATTGCAAATAAACCTCTCATGGAAAAGATAAGCACCATGAAACGAAGGTACAACAGGAAAAGATCAGAAAGAAAAGGAGAACTGGAAAGAGAACAAATTCAGCAAAATATACAAAGAGGAGGTGCTAAACAGAGCATACACAGAGAGGGATAAAACCGTGGAGTTCCTGGTAAGAGCGTCATTGAGACCAGAAGATGAACGGCTGGTGGTGGCAGCACAAACTGGTTCAAAAGAAATATTGAGGGTAAAAATGAAACTGGGATGTGCAGACTGTGCTCAAAAAGCCCAGAGACTGAGTCACATACTATTTGAATGTGAAGTACTCCTACACAGAGGAAACTACACAGACATAATGCAGTCTGTAAGCTAATTCACCTCAAACTGTGTAAAAAATACGAAAAAGGGCTTGAAACAAAAAAGTATTGGGAACATATTCCACAAGGCATAGAAGACGATGATAAAGTGCTGTTCCTATATGATCACGAAATACCAACTGACATCAAAGTATGAGGATGCAGACCAGACATAGTAGTGAGAGAGGAGGAGGGTAACAAATGCCTCTTGGTAGAAGTTGGAGTCCCAGGGAACTGGAATGTAGCTAACTATGAAAGGGAAAAGATCTTAAAATACCAGAGACTCAAACATGAGATACGGAGGATGTGGATTGTAGAACTTGAGATTATCCCGATAGTGGTGGGAGCGACGGGAGTAGTACAAAAATCTACAGTGGAGTTCCTGGACTAACTGCCCATAATTATAACATATGGAGAAATTGCAGGGGAGATATTGCGATACAGCACCTCTATCCTACGCCTGGTACGAAGTTGTACCAAAAAATTCCTTCGGGTTAAGGTTTAACCCCGGAAATAAGAAAATCTCTCCAGCTTGAGTAGAAGGGAAAAAACAAAGAAATGAGAATCTCCTTCGAGTGAGTTCAACGTTTGAACTTGGGACCCGAGACACCAGCGGAAATAAGATACTACCCAAACCACCAGGTTCAAATGTTGCCTTTGATGGAAAGATTAGGGTTATGAACTTACAGTGGCGTTCATAAGTATTCGTACAGAGAACTAGTTCAGTTGTGTTAGTACTTATCTTTTGTACCACGCGTACGATAATTGAAAAGTTTACCGTTCGTTTGGAAAAACTTAATAAATTAAAAAAATAGTTAAACTCCAACATATAATGCAAAACATCAAAGAATTTGAGGAAAATCAAAAAAAGGCGAAATGCAAAGGTTTTCGCACGTTTGTTTACAAAATTATTTAGTAGTGTGTGTGTGTGCGCAGCTCAGGCTTGAAGAATTTAAATTTTTTATCGGTAGTTGGCTGTTTATTGATTAGAGACTGTTGGCAATTCCGAATTCTAGAATTTTCTCAGAATCTTCGTAGGAGATGGATGACTGTACAAGCCACTAGTAAACACTGGGTCGTCGTGGTCAAGAGCTGTTTACAGATCTTAAGGGATCTGTCATTGCTGCACACGAGTCTGGAAAGAGTTACAGGAAGATAGAAGAATTTTGAATTCCATTTACGACGGTTGCCGCAGTTATAAAAAAAATGGAAAGGCTTTAGAACAATCAAAATTCTACCAAGATGTGGACGACTTTGCAAGATTTCAGAACGTACAGCTAGACGGATTGAAAGAATGGCTGCTGCGAATCCAAGAGTGACTGCAGGCGGTATTTGCTAAACATTAAGACTGTCTAAGATCGATGTTCATTCCACTCCTGTACGTCGTACATTGAAAAAGAATAGTCTGCATGGAAGAGTTGCACGAAGAAAACCTCTGCTACCAAAAGCGCACAAAAACTGGTTTAAGATACCCCAAGGACCATCAAAATGATGGAGTTGCATTCTGGAAGAAAGTTCTCTCGACAGAAGAGACCAAAATTGAATTATTCAGAACAACGACCAACGGTATGTTTGGCGAAAATCAAATACTGCATTCGAGGAAAAAAAAAGACATCCTTCCTATGGTTAAACATGGTAGTAGTAGTTTGCTTCTTTGGGAATGCTTTAGTGCTTCTGATCCAGGAAAGCTTGCCATCAATGCAATCTTGAATTCGAAGAAATATCCAGAAATTTTAGATGTATTTGCCTTCAGTTCGGGAGTTGCGAATGGGTCGCAAATGGATACGGCAACAAGATAATGATCCAAAATATAAAAGTAAGAGCACCATAAAATGGCTTCAACAACAGAATTTCAAGCTTCTCGATTGGCCCAGTCAAAGCCCAGATCTCAATTTAATCTTGAATTTATGGTTTGATCTCGAAAAAGGTGTCCAGAAAAGAAACCTTTCGAATCTAAATGAATTGCAACAATTTTTTTTTAGGAGAATAAGCTAAGATTTCTACTGAGACGTCGAAACCTTGTACAGAAATACCCAAAACAAATCACTGAAGTCATTCATGCAAAAAAGGACACACAAAGTATTAAATAATTTTGTAAATAAATGTGCAAAAACTTATGCATTTTAATTTTTTTTCCTTTAAATTCTTTGATGCTTCACATTATATGTTGGAGTTGAGCTAATTTTTTTACTGGTAAAGATGCAGTTTCACGGCTCCATCTAAATTTTTTCCCCGCAGTCGCGAAGGAATGCAAAACACTATTGTTTATGTTGCAGACGAGTGTTTTGTATTCTTCCGCGACTTTCCAGATCTGTAAAAGTAGCAGAAAAAAAACCTGATTCTTGCTCATGACACTTCGTCTTGTGATGATCCATGTGTGCGTGTGTAAAGTTTCATCAATTTAAGTAAGCGGTTCGAAAGTCATGGTCTGGACACGAAACTGTGACTGACGGACGAACGAACGAGCGGACAAACGGACTTGTGCAATCCAGTATGGTCCCCCCTCCAAATATTTTGGTCGGGGACATAAAAACCTTTACCTTCCTAACCTTGGTTCTATTTTGAACTGAATCTCCAAACCCAGAAATTTTCAAGTTTTCCTCTTTAATTTTTACTTTATTTTACTATTTGTTTTTCATTTCTTGAAATACAATATGGCGTTCGAATGTCGCGACCCCACCACCGGCCGAAAGGTGTAATTAGCTCCGCATCTCCTGTGATACAGGAACGGGAGGATTGCGCTGGGGACCCATCCTTCCCTCTTTCTCCCCATGAAGGGCAACAATAGTCTCAGACCTGGGCACCACGCCTACCCGGGGCACTTCCATAATAACTGCAGGTAGGCAACGTGTGGATGTGTGGAGTGTAAAGAGAATAAATGATGAGCAAGAGAGATCAGTAATAGTGCGGATGTTCAAGAATGGAAGGTTTGATGTTCTGAGGGTGTGTGAAATAAAGATGAAAGATGGAGTGTGTGGATGGGAGTGCGCGCGTGAGGGTGTAGGCGCGCGTGAGGACGAGAGGAAAGGAAGATGTGAGCCTATTGATGAATGATGTACGGAATAAAACGATAAAAGACTTCTCGTGTATCAGTTCCTAGACTCTGTGTGTGTGTGTGTGTGTGTGTGTGTGTGTGTGTGTGTGTGAAATTTAAGTTTATAAGAGTAAAAGTGGCAGTAGTAGCTGGATATGCGCCGTGTGATAAGTGTGAGGATGAGAAAAAAGTTGGTACGAGTTCGAAGGACGAGATATTGGGGAACCATGGTGCACCAGGAGTGAATGATAATGGGTGTAGGCTGAGTTATGTAATAAGAGAAAGCTGTGTGTAACGAATACATTTTTTTAACATGTATAAAACTGCGTGGTCGTGAAAAGAAATATGCTGAAAGAGGTATATGACACATGTGCGGTGCGAGGTATGAATGGGGCTCTCTCTGAACACATGATAGTTCTGTGTAAAGCGAGGGTGTGTGGTGGATAATGGAAAATAGTGAATAATAAAAAGGTGGGTCGTAAAAGAATTAAAATGGAGAAGTTAATGGTGAGAGAGATATTGGATGAGAACAGTAAATATGCAAATGATGAAACGAGTGTAAAAGATGCAGAACAAATGGATACGAGCGAGATGGGAAATATGTATCAAGAATGTTTGATTAGGGATGAAAGTAATGTGTGTGAGGTTGCAAAGACAGGTGCAAAAATGAGGGTAACAGCATAGTGGGATACGAACGTTGTATCATTAGTTGAGAATTGGAGGGGGGAATGGGTGTTGAGTGTGCAGGGTAATTGTGATAGAGAGGAAAGTGGAAGAAAGAGGACGTACGAAGAGACTAGTGCAGCAGAAGAAACTGAGTAAATAATGAATTTGGAAGAAGGATGAATGAGAATTATGTAGAGAACAGAAAGTTGTTCTGGAAGGAAGTGCGAAGGTGCAAAAATTAAACTTCGAGTGTAAGGGATGAAAATGGAAGAATGTTCACAGCGTGAAAATGAATAAAGCACCAGTGAATGGTTTGATATAAGTTGGTGTGTGTCAAGGCTGTGTGATGTCTACATGGCTGTTTAATCTACTTATGGATGGAGTCATGAGAGAATTGAAAGTGCGACTGCTGAAAACAAAAATGAACCTGGTGTTTCATGGGAATAGATGAGTTCTGTCGAATCTGTTGCATACGGATGATGTGCGATTTGCTCAGACTGAGAATGATATGCAACCAGTGTGGGCACCGTTAACCAAAAAGTTAACTTCGATAACGATAATCCGTTAACCCCAATTTTTAACTTCGATAACGATAATCCGATAATTTTACTACAAAGTTAACGATAACTATTTCTTTACTAACATTTAAAAAAATCAAGGAAAAAAGCTTTAAAACCCATAGAAAATGTTTATTTATGCAAAATCCAACAATAAATAGGTATTTAACTGTATTTTTATCAAGTTTTGCAACTTTTTTGCTTAATAACTTTTTTTTTTATTTTTAATAAAAAATGTACTGATTACATGTTTTGAAACCCTTGTAACCACTAACCATTAACTAAATTTTAATTTACCAGAGAATTATTATGGCGGGAACTGAAAGGTAAAATTAAGTTTTAGGCACATTTATTAAAGACTATGACAATGTGCTGGTTGCCCTTCATAAAGACCAACTTCTCAAAGTTAGGCCCAACTGCCAGTCTTGACCTCTTGGGCCTCAGGATGTCCTTGCCGAGAGAGAATCGTCGTTCCACTGCGTCAGAGGACGGAATTGGCAGACTGAAGTTATGGCGGTTTGAATTCATTCGCGGAGCGGTGATCTTCCGTGAATGACTCCTCGCAGTTAACGTGTTAACGGACTTTAACAGACTAAATATCGAGTTATCGGAAGTTAACTGGTCCGATAACGATAAATGGAAATTAACTTCCGTTAATAGTCCGTTAAAAAAAGTTAACTTCGTTAATTAACTGTTATCGGATTAACGCTTTAGTGCCCAACACTGTATGCAACATGACAATTTCGTGGCGGTGTGCAAGAGAAGACTGTTAGAAGTGAATGTGAGTAAGAGCAAGTTACTGATTGCGGAGAGAGAGAAATTCAGATTGTCGTGTGATGGTGCATGGTGAAACACCAGAGGTGGTAGAACCCTTTAAGTATCTGGGATGTGCATTTTTTATTCACTTTTATTAAATTTTCACTTCCACTGACTTCTGAACACACCTTTCCAGAACTACGCGATTTCTCACTCTGTCAATCCGACGTACGTCACACATGCTGCTCAGATTACCCATCTCAAGTGCTCTTACCCTTGTCTTCTCCTTTTCATGTCACGGCAATGTTTCACTCTGTCTCGTTTTCATTTTCGACAAGTCCTGGAAGCGCCGCTCGTTTGGAATTTAGTCATGTTGGGGGCTGCTGACCAGGATGCGTGTGTAAATGGATATGTACACTTTAGTTTGTTCTTTCTTCTCTTCATCACCTCTATGTTTCGCATCCGATCTGTTTCTACTTTCTCACCCCAGTTAGTTGAGAAAAGAGTTTTTGACCTTGAATATCAGTATTTCCAGAAACATGTACGTAATTTCTGGAAATAATGGTCTTCATGAAGTTACACTGGCTATCGCTGTCAGACAAAACTATCACAGTGGTTTCTCCACTGTTGCTATCTGATAATGCTACAGCAGTTTACAATAGCCCCCACTTTTACAGCACTGGCGTGCGTCACTATTGTTTCTCCTTCCGGAGTAGGCCTATTAGAAGAGTTTTCACTCGCACAATAATGGCTGATGTTTCACTTAACAATTTTTACACACTTTTAAATTTGTAAAATCTTGCTCTGGGGCCTTTATGGAAACGCTTAAAACATGCTGCAGACTTAATTATCCTGTCTTTTCTATCCTGAACATGTAGGGTGTCCAGAATTGTGCTTGGAAAAACCGGGACAGGGGCAGATCTATGCCATATAGCCCATAGGCTTATGTTGAAAACACTTTTTAACAGAGTAAATGAACTCTAAATATAATAATACACACCTTATGCTTTCACATTCGCATAGTATATATAATTAATAACTCGGTGGTGTAGTGGTTAGCGTCGCTGACTACGAATCCATCGGCCCCGGGTTCGAGACCCGACGGCAGCCGGCGCGCAGCAAAACTCAGCTGTTCATCCTTCCACACAATAAAAGAAAAGTGGTTGGTAGATAAATGGGTACCCTAGGTGGCCTAGTGGTTAAGACGCTGGGCTGCTGATGGGGCGTGGTTCGGATTCCACGTTAAACTGTAGGTCTAAAGTGGAGTGAAAAGCTTGACCTTCGTCAGAATGAACAATTCGGGCGGAAGCTAACCAAAGGTTAAAATATGGAAAACCGGGCCGTATGGACATCCTATCAACGGGTAAAGAATAGATTACCTCACATTTATTCGAACTGTGGTTACCTTCTGAGACTATACACTCTTTACCACCTTTTAAATTACCGTTTTCTCATTGTATCAGTTGCTCGGAGACACTAGCACTGGACCTCCTCAGACGATGCAATGTAGGCCTATCTGGAATATTCCTTTTGGTTGGGAGTTTGTCTGTTACTAACTAGGACTATTCTGTTTCCCCCTCCCCGTGTATTTTCTATATATGGAATAACACGCACAAGCACCCACGTTTTTTGTATGAAAAAATTACCCCATCAGGAACCGAACCCGGGACTTCCTGAGTAAAAGTTGCGAGCGCCACTACCACACTTTAATAAGATAAAAGTTACTGCAACCTGTCATATATTTCAATATTGAACCGAGAGAACACTTAACGCTTTCACATCCAGAGGCGTTTTACGTGGGCTTAATATGTCGAACGCCTCTGGACGCGAAACCGTTATGCGTTTCATAGGTTGTTGAATGCGTTTCATAGGTTGTTGAAATATGATACACGACAGGTTGTAGTAACTTTTTACCCCGCTGTAATATGGTGGTATCGTTCGCGACTCTTACTCGAGAGGTATCGGGTTCAAACCCTGGTGAAGGCAATTTTGTTTTATGAGAGAAATTCCGAAATTACATTTTCAGAAAAAAATGCACATTACAAAATTAATGTGATTTGAGTTACATTTTTTTACTGTAGAAAAATAAAATGATGAAGATCGAAATAATGGCATTTAATTTTATATAATTTTATCCAAATTTAATTTGCATGTAATTCCTCTCCAAAATATGAATATCTTTTAAATAATTCAGAAAGTAATTAATTTCATAAGGGCGAAACTGGTAATAAACAAGCGTTTGGGATGCTAAAATCATCGTTGCAATGTTTGTATGATAGAAACCTTATTCACATATTCGCATAATTTTGACATGGGTACTTAATTATGGCGATAATAATAGTAATAATATGAGGGTATGTACTGCAGGGTATGCAGGTGTTGGTTTACGTCGTCGTCGTCGTTGGCCTAGGCAAGCTACGGCTTGGGACCGTAGCGCATCTATCCGGTATAGGTTAACCTGGATGATGTAGCCATAAGCACTGCCGCTAGTTAAGTGCCAACCAGTGATTATCTCACTAGCCGTATTGAGTCCGTTAGGCGAAACTACGACAGTACCAAAGGTGGAAAATATAACCTTTGGTTTTCTATTATTTATTTGCAAAATGGACATGGCATTAGATTAAAATAAATATTTGAATATAAATGATTAACTGACAATTGTGATATATAATTAATTATGTTTACATACAATAAAATAATATAGTATACATAAAATTAGTATTAATGTGGTTCACAATTGAATTATAATGGGGTAACTAATTTAAAATGAATTTATACTATTCCGAAATTCAAGACGGTAAAATTAACATTTATCTTGAAACTAAAATAAGAGTATTCACTACACACTCCCCCACCAGAGAGGAAGTTCAAAGAGTTCCGAACGACACTGATTTCCTCTGGACCTTTTTGGTAGCTACATGTACCTCACTTAAGGTTGATTCCAAAAACGCAGGCTTAAGACGATCGATAGAAACCTTGTCGACCTTGGAACCGCGCTGGATGAGGAATGATTTGCGCGTACGTCGGAGAACTTCATAGGGTCCGTCATATGGACATTGGAGAGGCCGTTTTGGGACAGGTACACGAACGAAAACGTGGGTGCAAGATTGGAGGGCTGGGGAAATAAAGATGTTCTGTTGGCTAGTCAATCGAGGGGGAACAGGCTGAAGGGACTGCATGTGAGAGGAAAGTGTTTGAGCGAATTCCGTAGGATCACATGACTTATCCCCTGCAGTGAAGTAGCCACCTGGTAGCCGCAGTGTTGTTCCATAGACTAGTTCAGCCGCTGTAGTCTTCAGATCACTCTTAAATGCAGAGCGAATACCAAGCAACACGAGTGGAAGCTTATCCATCCAATGGGAGTCTTCGTGACACATAAGGGATGACTTCAGCTGGCGATGGAAGCGTTCGACGAGGCCGTTAGCTTGCGGATGATACGCACAGGTATGCGCATGTACTGTACCCAACAAGCTGGTAAACTTCTTCCAAAGCGAAGACTCAAATTGGCGACCTTGGTCAGTGATGACTTTTGTCGGCAATCCAAATCTTGATACCCATCCATGAAGAAAGGCTCTTGCAACAGTGTCCGCTTGGATATCAGGAAGTGGGATGGCTTCAGGCCATCTGGAAAAGCGGTCGAGACAGGTGAGCAGATAACGTTGGCCTTGAATCACTGGAAGAGGGCCAACAATGTCTACATGAATTACCTCAAATCGCTGGGATGGGGGCGGAAATGCGTCAAAGGGGGACCTGGTGTGCCTTTGGACTTTGGCACGCTGGCAGGCAAGGCACGTTTTGGTCCAATGTTTGACATCCTTCCGCATCGAGGGCCAAACAAAGCGAGAGGTAACCAGGTGTTGCGAAGCACGGATACCAGGATGGGAGGGCTTATGAAGATCCGTGAAGACTGCTTTTCTGTGACATGGAGGGACATAAGGGCGAATAGCAGCTGTTGATACGTCGCAATAGAGGGGCACAGACAATCCTGGCATACTCATTTTCTTGAGGGAAAGTGAGTGAGTGGAGTCTTCTCTGAGCAGGTCTTGTAGTTCCGTATCCTTATCTTGATCCTGTGCAATAGCATTCCACAGTGTAGAGCTGAGGGTAACAGAAGTAATCTCTATTCTTGAAGTGCATCCGCTGGAGTGTTCAAGACACCTTTGATGTGGCGGATATCTGTGGTAAATTGCGAGATATAATCGAGTTGCCTGATGACTCTGGGAGAGTGGTTACAGCTGTTTTTATTGAAGACAGTGACCAAAGGTTTGTGGTCGGTAAAAACACAAAACTCTCGGCCTTCAAGGAAATGTTGAAAATGCTTCACGTTTAAGTAAATAGCAAGAAGTTCACGTCCGAAAGCACTATAACGCGTTTGGGCTGGCTGCAGCTTTTTCGAGTAAAACGCGATGGGTGCTTGTTGACCGTTAATGGTTTGTTCCAACACTCCACCGATCGCAACATCCGATGCATCGACCGTCAGAGTTAGGGGGGCATACTGATAGGAAATGACAGAGACAATGCACTATTGATAGCATTTTTGGCATTGTCGAACGCCTGTAAACTATCGCTACACCATACCAATTTCGTTACCTTGCGTTTGTGTGTGATCATAGCGTGTAGAGGAGCAAGAACACTAGCACAGTTTTTAATGAACTTGTGGTAATAATTTACCAAACCTAGAAACCGACGTAACTCACGCTGATTACTTGGCATAGGGTAATTTTTTATCACTTCACACTTGTCCTGAAGGGGGGTAATTCCGTGCTGCGAAATCGTGTGACCAAGAAATTCCAAGGTTGGCTGTGCAAACACACACTTAGATGCATTAATAGTAACACCGTATTGTTCTAAGCGTTGAAAGAGGAGTGAAAGATGTTCCTTATGTTCCTCTTCCGTTGAGCTGGCCACAAGCAAATCATCGATGTAGGCATAAACAAAGTCTAAGCCTCTGGTGACCTCATCTATAAACCTCTGAAAGGTTTGCGCAGCATTCCGTAGCCCGAACGGCATCTTCACAAATTCGAATAACCCAAATGGTGTACAAACTGCAGTCTTGGGAATATCCGAAGGCTCTACGGGAATGTGGTGGAAAGCCTTAACGGTCTATTTTACTGAAGATAGATTTGCCGTGGAGAAGAGAAGTAAAGTCTTGGACATTTGGTACCGGATATCGGTCCGGGATGGTTGTCGAATTCAAAAACCGGTAATCCCCACATGGTCTCCAGTCTCCTGACTTCTTCTGGACCAGGTGTAGGGGAGAGGACCAACTGCTTTTGGAAGGTCTTATTATCCCAAGATCTATCATAAGCTGGAATTCCGATTTGGCAGCTTTCAGTTTGTCCGGGGCAAGACGTCTGGGTTTTGCAAACACAGGGGGACCTTTTGTTGTGATGTGATGGGTAATGGTGTGCTTAATGGTATCACCCATCTGCATCGGTTGAAGAATTCCTGGATATCGCTGGAAAAGGCACTGGTACATGGAATTAGGGGGAACGAGGGAAAGTGCAGAGTTCGAGGCGTCCGGAAGGGCAACCTGTTTGGCAAGAACAGAAAGCAGTGTGGCCTGGTCGCATAAGCGTCGCTTGTCAAGATCCACCAGGAGTTTGAAATGCTGGAGGAAGTCAGCGCCGATTATGGGATGCGCACTTGAGCACAGATGAAAATCCACTTGAAGGATCGGTGAAGGCCCAAGTTTAGTTCACGCGACTGAGTACCGTACGTGGGTATGCGTGAACCGTTAGCAGCGTATAGAGGCGGAGATTCCGAGTGCGTATGACCAGATTTTTGAGGGAATACACTGACTGACGCTCCGGTATCGATCAAGAAATTGACACCAGAGTTCCTGTCCTTTATGAATAACAGGTTGGCAGTGCGAGTACTAGACGCCATTAGGACTCGCTGCTGGGGTTTTCCGACGAAAAATTGCAAGGGGAGATGCACTTCCTAGCCTTCTTTCCAAATTTCGAGTGGTAGAAGCAGATCTTCCCGGAACTCGAACGATGCCTCTTCGTAAATCTTGACCGAGAATGGCTTCTTTGCCGTTGATTTTGTAGCAGAGAACAAACGTGGTTGAGTTGTTGACTTAACTCTTCACTTTCAACTCCAGTTCCGATTGTGTGTTCACGTTGTTGACCGGAGCTGTGTCAATCTCCACTACTTTGTCGGCAGTTTCTGCTAGTTTATCAACTGGAGTAGCAGGATCCATAGTGGCCAAGACACGCTGAGCTGATGGAGGAAGTTTCTGCAAGAACAACTGTCTAAAGATGTCCTTATCGAAGGTTTGTGCGCGTTCGCCTAGAGCGCACTGCATAGCCCTCAGCATTTGAGTGGGCTTACGGTCTCCAAGTTCTTCTTTTGAGATTAACTGATGTAGTTTCTCACGCTCGGAGACAGTGGTGCGGCGCAGGATGGCAGACTTCAGATCGTTGTACGGGTCCTCACTCGTGGAAGGAGATACGATGACGTCACGGACTTCAGAGATGATGCTCGCTGGTAGAGAGGACAAAACATGATCGTATTTCGTCCTGCTAGTGGTGATCCTTCCCAAGTTGAATTGTGATTCCACTTGGTGGAACCAATAAATGGATCACCCGGCCAGAAGACGGGGAGCTTTACGCTCAAGTGGGAGATGGCACCAGCGTCGTCAGGCATCTTCTCCTATGCTTGCTGACGTACAAGCAAGACGACAAGTTCCCAACGAAGGAGTGGAGGTTGAGACGAGCGCAGGCACAGAGCGCACGGGCAGGGGTGAGGGGCAGAGGGCACGAGCGACATTACAGTCTGGTCCTAGTCGCTCGGGTGAAGGGGGTGTGATGGGCAGAGGGCACGAGCGACGTTACAGTCTGGTCCTAGTCGCTCGGGTGAAGGGGGTGATGGGCACGAACGACATTACAGTCTAGTCCTAGTCGTTCGGGTGAAGGGGGTGATGGGCACGAACGACATTACAGTCTAGTCCTAGTCGTTCGGGTGAAGGGGTAATCCAGCTCCGGAGTCACCAATTGTTGGTTTACGTCGTCGTCGTTGGCCTAGGCAAGCTACGGCTTGGGACCGTAGCGCATCTATCCGGTATAGGTTAACCTGGATGATGTAGCCATAAGCACTGCCGCTAGTTAAGTGCCAACCAGTGATTATCTCACTAGCCGTATTGAGTCCGTTAGGCGAAACTACGACAGTACCAAAGGTGGAAAATATAACCTTTGGTTTTCTATTATTTATTTGCAAAATGGACATGGCATTAGATTAAAATAAATATTTGAATATAAATGATTAACTGACAATTGTGATATATAATTAATTATGTTTACATACAATAAAATAATATAGTATACATAAAATTAGTATTAATGTGGTTCACAATTGAATTATAATGGGGTAACTAATTTAAAATGAATTTATACTATTCCGAAATTCAAGACGGTAAAATTAACATTTATCTTGAAACTAAAATAAGAGTATTCACTACACAGGTATCTCAGTATGAGTTCATGAAATATTTCTTTAGTGACTTGCGAAATGAATTTAATGAAGAAGTCTGTTTAGTACTTTCGGGTAGTAAATTCCACGCGTCTGTATATCTAACTCCTCGGAAAGGATCGGAGTATTTCCTGCAATCACCACTGAATAATTCAGTTTGTATACGAAACTGCCAAGAAGTCTTGTCATGAATAAGATTTACTTGGTGTATAGGATGAATGTTCTGGAAATATGTGAAGTTTAGTGTCATTTATTAATAACTTTGTATACATTGATGACGACAGTGTAAATCGTTTAATATTAGAATATTTGGGGGTGGGGCGAGATTATTATCGTTATTTGTAATTATGTAAGCATTTTTTTTTATTACAGTCCTTTCAAAGGATATTTTATGTCGTTCTTTGAGTTAACTAACTGGTTGTAATGCTGTACAGTAAGTGTGGATGAACGAACGTGTATGATAGAGTGATAAGTGCCTTTTTTATGTCTTATGTGAAGACATTACCAACGAAATATAAATGTTTGAATTTTCATATTTTAAAAATATTTTTAAGCAAATTGACTTACAACCCAAGGGGGCCAGAAACTAGCACGGCGCTCAGGCCAACTAATGCGGGCCACATTAGTTTAACTCCTGTATTTATTGTTACCAGTATCATCGACCCCATTGTCTTCAATTGCCCACATCAGCTACGGACACTGGCTTACACTAGCCGTAAATGCAATTTCTCCCCATAGCCATTAGTCATGTTCTAAATACTTATATTTACGTGTAATTTTAATATGTAACATTTTTTATAATATAAAAAGGACAAATTAAATAAAGAAATAATTATCAATAGTCCAATTAACAATTTTTGTTATGCAGGAAGGAGGGGCCACCCTGTTTTATGTTAAAATTATCGTAATATTGTACTACTTTTATCAATAAAGTTTGATATGATCTGAATTTGATATATTACGAGTGTACTGCCTATTTCGTAATGTTCTTCCTTCAGAACTGCTTTTAATGGAAATTAAAAATAAACAAAATGTAGTGAAAATAATAATAAAAACTTAAATATTTGATCTTAGAACTGAAATTTATATATTTTTTTAGAATGTTATGTCGGAAATACTTTGCATTCATGCTTTTTCTAACAAGTTTTAGTATTTTATAATTCTTTCTTCTTTGAGAAATCGTTATTATTATATTAACATTTATATCGCTTTGTGGTAAAATAAACATCTTCATATATTTGTGGTGAACAAAGTAAACATTAGTTTTGTGGTGGATAACACTAGGCAACAAAGATTTTGTTACAGAAGACCAAATAGGTGCTCCTAGCTAATTTCGGTATGCTGATTTCAAATCTATAATTAGATTTTTTCTATCACGTCTAGATTTTGTGTAAAATGCAAATCACTTTTAGTAAAATTTTCTACCACTTCCAGATTTTGGTTTTAATCGGCTTAATGCCAGTAATATGAAACTTGCTTTTCAAGGTTAAAGCAATTTTTTTTGCCAACTATATACAAATTCGAACAATTTGATAAATAAAATTTATCCCGAGTTGGCAATACTGAGTCAAGAGCATAGTAACGGGCAACGGCCCAACGGTCAGTCGCTACGTGACAGCCAAGCAGAACGGTTGTTGAAGCTCTCTGCTGATGAGCAAGTGACAGGTTGTGGTGACTTGTGTTTTTATAGCATTTGTTTTGTACTACGGTGTGTATTTCTTTTTATTTTGCACATCGTAATAATTACTTTCTACGTTTTTTCAGATATTGTATGGTAATTCAAAATGGCATCAATAGACGTGCTTGTGTAAATCACCCAGACAACTTCTGCTTTGTCTGTGGACAATATACACCTAAGCCACAACGTAGAAACATAACAACAAAGATTAAACTTGCCTACAAGTGTTATTTTGACTGTAAGTTAGGAGACCAACAGAGGGACTGGGCACCACATATTTTCTGTGCACAGTGCAATGCAATGTTAATAGCTTGGATGAATGGTAAAAGAAAAGCTGTGCCGTTCTCAGTCCCCATGGTTTGGCGTGAGCCGAAAAATCACTTCAATGATTGTTATTTTTGTTTGACAAAGATTGCTGGTTTCACAAAGAAAAACAAATCAAAGATCACGTACCCAAACTGCGAATCAGCAATGAAACCAGTACCACATGATGAAACAAATCCACCACCAGTTCCACCAGCAACGATAACAGACAGCAGTTCATCTGAAGATTCTGCTAGTGATATAGAAACTTGGAAAGATGGCATATATGTTCCAGATGCAAATATTTCCCCACATTTGTTAAGTCAAGCGGAGTTAAATGACTTAGTGCGCGATTTGGAATTACCAAAAGAAAGGCAGAGTTGCTTGGTTCAAGACTTCAAGAATTTAATCTTCTCCAACCAAACACCAAAGTTTCCCATTTCCGCCATCGCCATTTGCAGTTTCATCATTTTACTTACAGGATGAAAACGTTTGTTTCTGCCACGATATCAGTGGTCTGATGCAAGGGATTGGCTGTCGCTATGATCCAAAAGAATGGAGACTGTTCATTGACTCTAGTAAAGCTAGCCTTAAAGCTGTATTACTGCACAACGGCAATGAAAAACCTTCAATACCTGTAGCACATGCCACTGGCCTTAATGAGACTTATGAATCAATGAAACTGCTGCTAAGACTCATCAAATATAAGGACCACACATGGAATATTTGTGGCGACCTTAAAGTTGTATCATTACTTCTTGGGTTACAGTTGGGCTACACAAAGCATATGTGCTTTTTGTGTCTATGGAACAGCAGAGATGAAAAGAACCACTACAAAAAACATGATTGGCCATCTAGAACTGAACATGTTGTTGGTAAATACAATGTGAAACACCCAGCACTTATTGACCCTCAGAAAGTACATCTTCCACCACTTCACATTAAACTTGGCCTTATGAAAAATTTCGTGAAGGGTATGGATCATCAAGGTAGTGGTTTCCAATATTTAAAGGATAAATTCAAAGGAATATTGACAGATGCTAAGCTAGAAGCTGGAGTTTTCACTGGACCACAGATCCGCAGTGTCATCCACGACTCATCGTTTCCATCTAACCTAAATGGGAATGAACTAAGAGCATGGACATCTTTCGTTGAAGTTGTCAAAAATTTTCTTGGAAACCACAAAGCTGAAAACCACCGTAAACTCGTAGAAAACATGCTTAAATCTTATGAAATAATGGGATGCAGAATGTCTTTGAAAATTCATTTTTTACATTCTCATCTTGACTTCTTCCCGGCCAACCTTGGGCTGTAAGTGACGAGCATGGTGAGCGCTTCCACCAACAGATCTCAGTTATGGAAAACAGATACCAAGGTAATTTCAACCCAAATATGATGGGAGATTATTGTTGGTTCCTGCAGAAGGAGAGCTCGTCATCCTACAAGCGACAAAGGAAGAGGACACCAAAGTTTCACTTAAGAACAGGAATTTGCCTTTCAGTAGTAACAACAAAATACTAACGCGCTTTGGGTGGATGGTTGGGCGCAGGGGTGGTAACTCCGCCAGGAATTCCGCTGTCTGTCTTAAGCCAGAATAAAGGAGGAAAGACATCCCTGTTCACTAATTATTTAAGTATGCTTAACATAAAACGTGGCACGGAAAAGTAGCTTAGACGGCTTTCGTAATAGAAGCGGGTGAGAAAAAAAATGAAAAATAGGGGTTTTCGGTTACACAAAATCTGGACGTGATAGAGAAATTTTGATATCAGATCTGAAATCAGCATCAGCGCTTTAGTAGGAATCAGTAGTTCACGTGTCTGTAACAAAAAAAAAGTTGAAATTTGTTGCCTAGTGTAATTAATGAGAATCATAAAGCGCAGAGAGACAGACAGAGAGAGAAAGTTTTTTATTATTTTATTTACGAAATATTTGAATAAGAAAATAATGTTTTCAAATTATTATCTAGTTGTGAGGAATCCGCTGAAATTCTTTTATTCATGAAGATTCTCAGGGTTACGAGTCATTATTTTCTTTCACTTTTTCGGCTGTAAAATCGTTCCATACTCGAAGTCAACATTCGTAAATTTGATGACTGAAGTGTGCCCTATAGGAGGCTTTCGTTGAATGACGTTTGTGGGCGTGGTCATGATTCGCAGGAGTGTGATGATTGGCCGGGTCATCTATCTCTGTCCCGGGTCTTTTGTTAGTGTCTTAGGAATGCACATCAACAAGCGTCACAGTTAATACCATAATTGAAGACAAGTACCCGCGAAAGGAAGTTTGTCAGTGATACGTTCACCAGTTCGCCGTAGGACAAATGGCTTGAATTTAGCTATCCTAAACTAAACGCCACGAGATGTGCAATTATAACTCAACGATCGTATTGAATCTGAGCTACGGCAATACAAGACTGTCTATGCGTCAATTTATCTCTGCCACTCTGAGAAAGAGCTTCCAATTTGTGTCATGAAACATTATTCACGATAACTATTTCACGATAAAGAAAAGAGGAATATTGCAATAAGTTATTCAGCTCCTGTCACTCGTGGATGCGGTCTTAAACGAGCTTCGCAAATTAAAGAGAGGTTTCGGTGTGTAAACGGAAAGAAAGATTAAAAAAGGAGAGAAAGAAAGAGAAGTCTCACTATGTCTGTGACAATGTACGATATTTGGTGAAAGATTGCGTTGAAGCGAAAACAGGCTGTCAGAGAGAGAGAGAGAGAGAGAGAGAGAGAGAGAGAGAGAGAGAGAGAGAGAGAGAAACTCTACAAGGACAAAAGGAAGCATCAAAGAGCTTTCGATCCACCCGGGGAGGTTCCTCTTATTAAATTTATTTATTTATTTCTTAATTAGTCTAGCAGTAGTAGAAAACTGGATAGGAAAGCATAAGGCTATCTCCCCACCCTCCACTCCCTTCCCTCCAGAGGCGGGTACGGAAAAAGGTTGAAGAAAATACCTTGACCCTGGAAAAGCAGCCAAGGAAATTTTACAGGAAAGAGGAGACTATATAAACTAGCTCTGGAATTACGCTATGCACACACAGAAATCGCACACTAGATAGCACCATTGTATAAATAAACTAAATAATAATATACTCGTGGTACTTTTATATTAACTACTTGACATCATCATAAAAACCTCGAATATATGGTTTTGACTTTATACACAGTATTTACAACTATATTTACCGTGGTATTAGTCCAATAAAGACACTTATGGCCCACTCAAGACTGGCTCCAAAAGGATTAAGAGAGGTAAAAGTCAAACTTTCCATGCCTGCACGAGGGCATGGTTAATTAATCATTTTTAGGAAAAGGTCATGAAATTTTCTAATTAATCAATGATTAACTGATTAAAAATTATTAAAAATTAAATACTTCTGAAAAGAGTAAGGAAGAGCTTTATTGTTTCTGTTGCGTGAGATAAGACCGAAGAAAACAGTTTGCTCAAACATTTAGTTTGCTTTAGTTCAAGAAATCAGGCATGGGCGGATTAGACAGTTTATACATGCAAAAAGGTGCCAAACTCAAATGATACATTACAAAATTTAAGGTAAAATGATGCCGGAATTATAAGGAAAATTAATCATTTCCCATCATTTTCTAAAAATAATTTGTTTTGATTAATTAATGATTAAATTAGAAACAATGATTAACTGATTAATCATAACCATGCCCTAGTCTACACCCATGTACGCGCAGCGCCATCACGCCGGCAAAGTGACGAAATGTTTGTCCAGGAAAGGGATCGAAACAGGAATTGAGAAAGGAAATCAGATTTTCAACACTATGCCCTCACCCGTCACGTTCACCCAGCCACCCAAGAGAAAGGGGAGAAAAATCTTGACGACAGAAGCGAAACTCTACCTCCACTAACACTGGTATGCATATGAAATTTTTTTGTCTGCTGTGAGGGTTTTATCAACTCATATTATATAATTCGACCATGCTGAATTCGAAAATGACATTGGTTTTCCTCAATCAGGTCAGGTTTTTTCTCTATTGGCCATTTATTATAAGTCCAATTTTATCCCCAAATTTATTGATTTTTTTAGCTTAAACACTGTAGATACAAGTAATATTATAAGAACACTCGTGAAAAATGAAAACATTGTGTGAATAAATACTTTTATTCATACAATGAATATGGAAAAAAGTTTATTGAGGAAGGAATGAAGTTTTTTTGGCTTTCCGTCTGTGTTTTTCTTCGGGCACGTCTCGCTTCAAACACCAGCAATAGTCCGCCAGCATATTGATATCCCAGTTTCCCTGGTACCTCTCTTCCATTATTTTGATATCTTGGTGAAATCGTTCACCCTGTTCCTCACTATAATCCCCGCAATTTTCAGGAAAATAGTCCAAGTGGGGCCACAAAAAGTGCATTTTTATGGACATGCGCGACCCATGAGCTTTGAAAGCTTCCATCAAGTTTTCGACAACGGACTCGTATTCTGGACTTCTACGCTTGCCAAGAAAATCAGTGACAACTGATTTGAATGCCTGCCAGGCATTCTTCTCAGTTGGAGTCATTGCGTTTTCGAACTGAGTATCCTTGATCAAAGTTCGAATTTGAGGACCATCAAAAACCCCAGCATTTAGTTTAGCATCAGATATATGAGGAAATTTACTCTCGAGATATCGGAATGCTGAACCCTCCTTATTCATTGATTTGATGAAATTTTTCATCAAGCCCAGCTTAATATGAAGTGGTGGGAGCAAAATTTTTGTTGGTGGTACAAGGGGCACTGAAACGACATTATGCGACCCAGGTTCAAAATTCTCTCTGGATGCCCATTCACGCTGTGCATAGTGCTTCTCATCCGCTCGGCTATCCCATTTGCAGAGGAAACATGGGTATTTCGTGTATCCCCCTTGCATTCCCAATACAAATGCCACAATCTGAAAAAAAATGAAAAAAATGAAAATATTTAAAGAATTTAGAGAATTTGTTCTATCAGATAAAAAAATCTATGCATTGGACTGTATCACTTCTGTGGGGAAGTTAAGTGTTCTTATACGCTCTCAAATAACCTTTGGAAAAACAACATAGTCAATAGCAATAGTTTACTTATGATATTAGTATTACCTTCAAATCTCCACAGATCCTCCAGTTATGTTGGTCGTATACGAGAGCATCCAGTAAAATTTTCATGTTATCGTAGCTCTCAGTAAGTTGTACGGAATGTGCTACAGGACTGATGCAACCCTATTCCCAATGTTGAGAAGTACTGCTTTCAAACTTCGTTTAGACGAGTCTATAAATAGCCTCCATTCTGATGCGTTATATGGCAGGCCCAAGGATTCGATTAGCCCCTCAACATTGCAGCAGTACACTAAGGAAGAGGTATTTTCGTGCACTGCAAAAAACTTGGGGAATTCTTCCTCTCGTTTCCTATACCAGGAGAATGTTGTTCCCGGAGCCAGCAAGTTGTCCTCTCGAAGTCGTGAGCCCAAGATCTCGGCAGCTAATTTGGAAAGTCCTAAATCCCTGGTAAGATCATTAAGTTTGGCCTGGTTGAGAGGCCTCGGCTCATTTGAAGCGGTATTTTGAGGTATATACGACTGGGACTGGTCATTGGCATTGGTCATTGATTCATCATCAGAATCATCGAAGTAAAGGGTTTGAGGTGGGTCGGGTATTGGAATTCCAGGACCATGGGGTACAGGTCTCATAGCAGAAGGAATGTCAGGGTATACAACAATGTGTTTATTCTTCTTGTTAACTCCTGAAAATAGAAACACAGAAACATGGATATAAAACTTGCATATGAAATAGAAGAAGCATTCAGACAGTGGCGGCTCGTGAGGGAAGGCTGCGGTCTGTAAGATATGAAATAGGTCGATGGAGTCTCTATATTTTCTTTCTTTTTCATTCATATTGTCCCTTCGGGGACAATATGAATGAAAAAGAAAGAAAATATACAATCATTGTATATGTAAATGTAACTTGTATAACAATATGTATGTGTAAATGTATTTTCTATAACAATATGTATATGTAAATGTATGATTACCATTATGGTGAATTTATGCTATATATGGTGAATATTACATTATGATGAATATTATGTCAAGTTTCATACGAGGATTTCAAAATATTTAAGAAAAATAAATTTATAAGCCCACCTTGGAGGTTTGTCATGCAGAAATAGCAATCTGTCACGTGATCCTTTCCTTCTCTCCAAATCATGGGAATTCCAAAAGGCAAAGATTTCGCTCTGCCTTTGCTCCATCTTCTCAAATTTTCAATGCACGTCTTGCAGCACATATGAGGGGCGAAATTTTTGTCCTGGTTATTTGGCATGGTAACCGTCCCACATATGTAGCAAAATCTATTGGGATCATTTTTACACGCTCTATTCATTATGAAATATTTTATCTATATGCCTGAAAAGTAAAAAAAGATATTATACAAGTGAAACAAGTGATGATAGATGTTACTGTTCCAATTCCGCTTTGACAAAATCACGAAAAATTCTATTTTACTTATGAGGCCATAGCCGAATAACCTGAGCTGATTGAGAAAAACGGATTGCAGATTCGAAATCAGCAGGAAAAACTCTATAAGAATCACTTACAAAACCCTTGACAGCAAAATTGATGCATACCAGTGTAATCTATGAGATACATTTTTTCGTTATGAAATTATGTATTTCTACAAAATACCTTTCTACTCCAATCTTAAACATATTAACAAGGCAGGAAAGTGTGTGAGCGTGTCTTCTCTAATTGGATGTTTGTCATATGTGTGTGTGCCAATTTTTTTAATGTCGCCGAGGTTCAAACTGGGTATCCCACCGTGAAAGGTGTTTATGCAGCAAATGATATATTGAGCCGTTCATACTTCGCGGTGTTGTGCCATCACGAGAGTAGAGAAAATCTCTACCCGACGAGGAATATCAGTGGAAGATCCCTCTATCTATCCCCGTATACTTGTCCCTTATGTAGCATGAAAGCGTTTCGTGGGTGATAACACGTTGTTGCTACGGCTAATTCAAGCGTCTCCTACTTAGAGGAGTTTATGAGGAAAGATCAAAATCTGAGTTGCTCGGTGGTTGATCATGCTATGTGGGGCACAATCAACCAGAAACGTCTCGAGAGAGAGAGAGAGAGAGAGAGAGAGTTACAAGGAAAAGAAGTACCTCAAAAGGCCTTGCGGCCCATACCGAGGTGGTACCAATGGCAACGGGAGCCAGGGAAAATTTTGTAAAAGTTTATTTTTCTTTCAACTATCCTAGCAGTAGTAGAAAACTGGATAGTAAAGTAGAAGGCTCTCTCCCCACCCTCCGCTCCCTCCCTGCCAGAGGCAGGTATGGAAAAAGGTTGAAGAAAATACTTTGACCCTGGAAAAGTAGCCAAGGAAATTTTACAGGAAAGTGGAGAATATATAAATAGCTCTATATTTAGCTTGCTCACAGAGACACTGAGCAAGCAAACTCCTGCAGAGTTTTCTGAGGTTTTAATCTTAAACTATGTGTGTGTTCAGTACTTTGTCTAGCCTATTTTTAAACAGATTTACACTTTGACTGGAAACAACCTCTGGGAAGTTGGTTCCAGATATTAACTATTTTATAGGAAAAGAAATTTCCGCAGACTGAGGTCCTAAATGTCTTTACACACTCAAATAGTGTGCAAGATCTCGTCTAACCTTTTCTTGAACTGATCCACAGAGGAACTGTTCACAACTTCCGAAGGTAACCTGTTCCATGTGTCACAGATCTTATACGTAACGTAATTCCCACACACACTAGTCCTAAACCTTTTCAAATCCAACTTCCAACCATTGTTGCGAGTTGGGTTATCATTTAAACTAAACATACTTCTAAAATCGACATCGTTGAACCCTCGTAAGAGCTTGAAAACCTCGATCAGTTGACCGCGCAGCCTCCGAGTTTCAAGCGAAAACAAGTTCAGGGCGCGTAACCGTCGATTGTAGCCCATATGCCTAACGGAAGGGATTAACTTTGTGGCCCTCGCCTGCACTCGCTCCAGCCTCTCAATATCTTTCCTGAGGGTGGGCGACCAGAACTGCACAGCATACTCCAGGTACGGCCGAACAAGGGAATTGTACAATGAGAGCACAATCTCCTTGTTCCGAAACTGAAATTGCCTCCTGATATAACCCAATAGTTTCTGGGCTTTCTTTTCCACCTCTACACACTGTTTCGTAAACTTAAGGTCGCTGCTAATTAGCACACCCAAGTCCTTTTCTAAATCAGTCACCTCGATATTACTGCCCAACATCGAGTAGTCCGACTTGGGATTGGCGTAGCCAATGTGCATCACTTTGCATTTACCCAAGTTAAACGGCATTTGCCATTTTTCGGACCACTCTCCTATCCTACCTAGGTCCGCACGCAGTTCCTCGATCGCTTCGGGCGTCCCAACATTGGGACGAGAGAGAGAGAGAGAGAGAGAGTTACAAGGAGTTACAAGGAAAAGAAGTACCTCAAAAGGCCTTGCGGCCCATACCGAGGAGGTACCAATGGCAACGGGTGCCAGGGAAAATTTTGTCTTTCAACTATGCTAGCAGTAGTAGAAAACTGGATAGAAAAGTAGAAGGCTCTCTCCCCACCCTCCGCTCCCTCCCTGCCAGAGGCAGGTACGGAAAAAGGTTGAAGAAAATACTTTGACCCTGGAAAAGTAGCCAAGGAAATTTTAAAGGAAAGTGGAGAATATATAAATAGCTCTATATTTAGCTTGCTCACAGAGACCGAGCAAGCGAACTCCTGCAGAGATTTCTGAGGTTTTAATCTTAAACTATGAGTGTGTTCAGTACTTTGTCTAGCCTATTTTTAAACAGATTTACACTTTGACTGGAAACAACCTCTGAGGGAAGTTGGTTCCAGATATTAACTATTTTATAGGAAAAGAAATTTCCGCAGACTGAGATCCTAAATGTCTTTACACACTCAAATAGTGTGCAAGATTTCGTCTAACCTTTTCTTGAACTGATCCACAGAGGAACTGTTCACAACTTCCGAAGGTAACCTGTTCCATGTGTCACAGATTTATACGTAACGTAATTCCCACACACACTAGTCCTAAACCGTTTCAAATCCAACTTCCAACCATTGTTGCGAGTTGGGTTATCATTTAAACTAAACATACTTCTAAAATCGACATCGTTGAACCCTCGTAAGAGCTTGAAAACCTCGATCAGTTGACCGCGCAGCCTCCGAGTTTCAAGCGAAAACAAGTTCAGGGCGCGTAACCGTCGATTGTAGCCCATATGCCTAACGGAAGGGATCAACTTTGTGGCCCTCGCCTGCACTCGCTCCAGCCTCTCAATATCTTTCCTGAGGGTGGGCGACCAGAACTGCACAGCATACTCCAGGTACGGCCGAACAAGGGAATTGTACAGTGAGAGCACAATCTCCTTGTTCCGAAACTGAAATTGCCTCCTGATATAACCCAATAGTTTCTGGGCTTTCTTTTCCACCTCTACACACTGTTTCGTAAACTTAAGGTCGCTGCTAATTAGCACACCCAAGTCCTTTTCTAAATCAGTCACCTCGATATTACTGCCCAACATCGAGTAGTCCGACTTGGGATTGGCGTAGCCAATGTGCATCACTTTGCATTTACCCAAGTTAAACGGCATTTGCCATTTTTCGGACCACTCTCCTATCCTACCTAGGTCCGCACGCAGTTCCTCGATCGCTTCGGGCGTCCCAACATTGGCCCCAAGCTTGGTGTCATCAGCGAATTTGGCGATCCGACTGACGATGCCACCGTCGATATCATTTATGAAATGGTAAACAACAGCGGCCCCAAAACGGAACCCTGAGGAACCCCACTAGTGACCGAGGCCCAACCCGAACTAGCCCCTTTAATTACCACCCTCTGCCGCCTATTCCTCAGCCAGTTTTCAATCCACCTACCTATTTCCCCACGATACCAGCGCGGCACTTTCGCCATTAGCCGGCGGTGAGGTACCTTATCAAAGGCTTTCTGAAAGTCGAGATAAAGTATATCAATCGCCCTACTCTTATCGTACTCACTCAACATGACGTGGAAAAACTCGAGCAAGTTGGTGAGACACGACCTATGCCGTCTAAACCCATGTTGGGAGTCCCCAAGCAGCTTGTGGGAATCCAAATGGTCAACGATTCTATCAGCTATTATCCTTTCTAATAATTTACCTACAACTGAAGTGAGACTAATAGGACGATAGTTCCCTGGACTTTCGTGATCCCCTTTCTTAAAGATAGGGGTCACGTTGGCCTCCCTCCAGTCACCAGGCACCTGGCCCATCACCAACGATTTGTTGAAGACTGTAGCCAGGTGGGGAGCCACCTGGTCGCGCACTTCTCGTAAAACACTGGGGAGAAACTGGTCTGGCCCAGGAGCCTTAAACGCGCTCAGTTTGTCTATTCTATGAGCAACGACTGTCGCGGTACATCTAACACTATCCAGGTCAGCACCTTCGTGCCTCACAGCTGGCTCGGGGATGACGCGGGTATCCTCCCTGGTGACACTCCCGCAAAGTACTCATTAAGCACATTAGCGATGTCCGCGTCGGAGGTCCGCAGAACGCCGCTTCCGTCCTTTAAAGGACCTATCATGCTTCTAATAGCTTTCTACTATTAACATAACTGAAGAACTCCTTAGGGTTCCTCTTGCAGAGGCTTGCCACCCGTAGTTCTTCGTTACGTTTCGCTAGCCTAACCTTCGCCTTCACTTCCCTACACA